>CAJQZN010042875.1:2201-54291 GCA_907164685.1 Colias eurytheme
CTCCGTCGACGCGCAAAAAAAAATCAAGTTTAGGTTAGGTTAGCCGTAAGGTTAGGTTAGGTTAGCCGTAAGGTTAGGTTAGGTTAGGTTTCTTAAAAAAAAACTACACAGAAATACGGAGCCCCGCTTCGCGGGGCTCCGTCGACGCGCAAAAAAAAAATCAAATACCTATGTGTGCCCTCCTCCCCCTCCTCCCCCCACAAAAAACCTATAATACGTGCGGCAGTTCTCTAAAGAAACCCCGATAACCTAACTATATAGATAAATAGATGTTATCGGACGATTAAATTATTTTATTCATCCGGTAATCGGACGACTAATTTATTTTATTCATCCGTTTAGCGGACGACTAGCTTTGTCCTTAATTATTATGTTTGTTTTCCATTTTTTGCATATTCGTGTGTGTAGAGTGCTGAATGAAGTGTTGTTTACGTATTCGTTTATCTATTGACAAGGGCCATGGGATTTGATGAACTTTTGATATTTGTCACCTGCAGTATCTTACTATCTTTCCACTCCCGATTTCACACGTTTTGTTTAAAAAAACAAATTATCTTATATATAAAAATGAATCGTAAAATGTGTTGGTAAGCGCATAACTCGAGAATGGCTGAACCGATTTCGATAATTCTTTTTTTATTATATTCCTTGAAGTACGAGGATGGTTCTTATGTAGAGAAAACGTAAACATAGACCACGGGCGAAGTCGGGGCGGACCGCTAGTAGTAAATAAAATCCACGAAAATCACTTTATCTTATAAAAAAGCACATCCATTGCATAGATTTTAACCACACATATAACGAGAAGCGACTTTGTCTATACTATGACGTGATATACAGGGTGTCCCAAAAAGTAGTGATGAACGGAAGCTGGGAGGTAGAGGACCTAGAGGGCTATCCGAATCACCCCCATGTATGTTATGCGATTTTTCGTATTTTCGGAGTTATGACGTTTTTTTCAATTTTTCATCTATCGCTGAGTACGATGAGATTTTTATTTATGGTGACGTGAATTATTGCGCTAGATGCTTGATTTTTTTTTGTGTGCTAAGCTGAAAGATAGGCCAATTCAGTATGTTAACATTTACTATCGTTAGATCTTCGAATGGAATAAAAAAAAAGAATTTAATGCCAAGAAAGATAAAATTACCCAGTACGTTCACAACTTCAAGGGCCCATAAAAAATAAAATCACATAAAAAAAGTTTTCCATTTGGCCTTTAAAAACTTGCTCTATCTATCAGGTAGCTACCCTAAAAATTTCATTTTATTATTCAGAAGGTTTCAATCGAAAAATTTTAATCTAAATGTGGTAAGTGCAAAAATTTTATTAACATGATGATCATTAAAACCAAATTAAAACCAATAAATAGGTGTTTAATTACCAGAAATTTTTAAAATAACCCCGCTGTTGCTCAATGTAAGTGCGACATCACCGTAAAAAGTTGTCTTTTAAATGTCTGAATGCCCTTTTATCATTTTTAATGGTTACTTCAGCTACTATGAATTTTCAGGTTATTTCGTCCAAATTGTGGCATTCTCTCAAGTAGCCGTGGTCTTTTTAGTATCCTCATTGAAACAAATCAATGGGGTTTAGGTCGAGGGACCTGTGAGGGGCAGGCGTCACCGGCGCATGCGCAGGCTGCAACGACCAATCCATCTTTCAGGGTATCTTTGCCCTTTAGCCTGGCTTCCACGGTCCCCGGTACATAAACTCTATCGATTTTTTTCCGTGGGGATACTACAAAGACTAGAGACTGCCACAATATGGACGAAATAACCCGGAAATTCACAGTAGCAAAAGAAACCACTAAAATGATAAAAGGGCATTCATACATTTAAAAGACAACTTTTTACGGTGATGTCGCACTTGCACTGGGCAACAGCGGGGTCATTTTAAAAATTTATGGTAATTAAACACCTTGTTATTGGTTTTAATTTGTTTTTATTAATCATCATGTTAATTCAATTTTTGCACTTACCACATTTAGATTTCAATTTTTCGATTGAAGCCTTCTGAATAATAAAATGAAATTTTCAGGGTAGCTACCTGATAGATAGAGCAAGTTTTTAAAAGCCAAACGGATAACTTTTTTTATGTGATTTTATTTTTTTACGGGCCCTTGAAGTGGTGAGCATACTGGGTAATTTTATCTTTCTTGGCATTTAATTCTTTTTTTATTCCATTCAAATATCTAACGATAGTAAATGTTACCATACTGAATTGGCCTATCTTTCAGCTTAGCAAACAAAAAAAAAAAAATCAAGCATCTAGCGCAATAATTGACGTCACCATGAGTGAAAATATCATCGTACTCGGCGATAAGTGAAAAATTGAAAAAAACGTCATAACTCCAAAAATACGAAAAATCGCATAACATACATGGGGGTGATTCGGATAGCCCTCTAGGTCCTCTACCTCCCAGCTTCCGTTCATCACTACTTTTTGGGACATCCTGTATATCTAAAAATACTAATAAAAATTCAAATTCATTAGAGGCATATAGTCGTAACATTTGGCCTTAGTCTTCAAATAGAAGTATTGTTTAGTCGATATTATTCCAGCCGGTGCTAAAACAACGTGCTGAAGTATTTTTCGACAATATTTATGTTATACATTATTCATATTCCGTCCGGTTTTGTTATGATAATGGCTAGCGACCAGAAATAAAATCAGACGAATAAATATTAAGCGTTATATAAAACTGCGCCAATCGCCTATAGAAATATAATCAAGCTTTAGTTATGTTCTAAAAGAAAAAGATGGACTAATCAGGATCTTAAAATATCACGATAAACATATCAATACATTAGGTAACATTACAGAAGAATATAATCTAATACAACATACAGAAACCGGGGCGTTATGAAAAGATTTCAAATTGTATCTATCAGCTATAAAAATATACAAGTAAATCTTTAGATATGATTATCTTCCGCAAATTCATCCGAACCATCAGCAATATTCAACCTCCAATCATGTAAAACATCACGCTCATTATTAACCCACACGCCGTAAACAAAACAAAACATTCAGGTGCTTGTAAAAGCAATCCATATCACAAAGCATTAAAAAATTAATTAAAACCGGCCGTTATTAGATTTTTAAACAGAACAAAGTATGAACGCGCGGAATTGGAAATGCGTAATGAAAACATTCTGGGCCGTTCCGCGTTGTGTGTGACATGGAGGATCACACACAATTTGTGGCGACATGTACGGGTTGGGACACACTGGGCGTTTTATGACTTTTATTTATCGTGTTTACGGTTAAGCCTTGTGCGTGGTAAAAATTTCTGGAGAAAGAGTTGGTAAGCTTGATGAAAACTTTATTTAAATGTTAAATGTTGTGTTCTGCAACATCTAGTGCTACCAGCAACATGTTTATTCAAATTTATTGTTAGGGTAATATTTGTCATGAATGATTTTAGTTGAAAATTAAAATAGTCTAATTAATATTTGTATTTCCTTTTACTTGGCTCTTTTGAAGGAGTTATGAGTACATATTTCGTTTGATAACTAAGCTTTGTTGCATGCTATTTTAAACTCTATTCGTACTTTTCTTAATATCATAATCACTTAATTTAAAGCTCATTGTGCCCAAATCCGTAATCAGGCAAGGGGACAGATTCGGGCTTTCTATCATTTCAATTAAACCATTTTTTGTTTGTTAATTACACGTCAGCTGCATGGTTAGCCGTGTTTGAATTGTTCATTGAAGGGTTGAGGGCATGAGAGCCCTACAGATGGATGGATTAACTGGTCAAATATTAAAGAATGTTTAACCCTTTCATATATTTTACGCTATGTTTTCATCGTTTTCACACCTTGTAGGGTAACGGCACCAGTGGTCAGCCTCATAACAGCTTTTTGAAGTTTGGACAATTGCCATTTCTACAACAATCGTCGAATAAAAAAACGTACAACATGTATGGATTTATTGTTTATTGTAGTTTCGAATCAACGTTTATTAAAAACAATAATTCTCTTAGTAAAATATATAATTAATTTTAAACAAAAAATGGACCAGTGTCCCAGTGAACAGCCTCTAAAAACCAATAAACAGCCTTGTTGAACCCAGTGTTCAGCCTTTAGTAAGTATAACTCATAATGATATCAAAATAAACAATGTTATATCAAAATCAACGATATTAATCACATTTTTATAGCAACGATTCACTTAGCACAAAAAAATGTATATCGCACATAATGCATTATTATTTTAAACATACTATTACAATCTCTTTGTGTCTTCTTATTTTCTAGGAACTTCTTATTACTTATCATAAAAACAGCAATAATTCTTTAAAAAAAAAATCAACGATATTAGTATATAATATGTCCTATTGATGTATCTATAATCCATATGTTCTACTGGCCTCCCTAATCGGCATTCCACTTCGTATGGCTTCCATGGCAGATGAGAGTTTCTCTGGAGGATACTGTTATCTTGGCGGCATTTTTAGCTAAAAAAGGGAACAATAATAACTTTTGGATATGAATACACATAATACCATTATTTCAGGTAAAACTTAACTAACTTATAGATTTACACACAAATTTATACTTAAAATATTATTTCAATAACATCGTGGCTGAATACTGGATCATTGAGACCCAGTGGTCAGCCGCTTGAAAAGATATTTTGAAATGCGGCTGACCACTGGGTTATCTAACAATTAGGAAATAATCCCAGTAATCAGCCCCGGGGCTGTCCATTGGATCTTTCATAAAAAATCAGTATCCAATGGTCAGCCCCTCAAATTTTTAACTAAAAAAACAATATTTTTTATCAAATTTCATAAAATTAAATGCTCCAAGTAATCTATAAAGTTATTATCTATAAAACACACTCACATTTCATACTAAAATATGTTATTTCTCACCTTTCAAAAGAGCACCACGTGAAACAAAAAATATGGCGAACATGACACTTCTGCTCTTGTCGGCGGACAGCACCTGTATGAACGTGTTTACTTCTCTCCCTTGACCCCCTGCCGCTCCTATTGCGTGATGCATGAACCAATAACGAAACAGAGCTTCTATTTAAGTGCGCGTGATTTGGTTATTTTGATTGCAGCGATATTTATGGCCAATAAACAACGCAATAGGCTGATCACTGGTGCCTGGCTGACCACTGGTGCCGTTACCCTAAATGTGAATTTATAAATATAAAAGTAAGTATTCTCGTCGTAGCATTTCTTTTTTTTCTTTCTATTTGGTCAAATGTTTCGTGGTCTATAACTGTATACCGAACAATCGCATTTGTTAAATTATGATATTATGCTATCTATATGTATATTAATTTGTTGTGTTTTAATTATTTATTCGCCAAAATATGAGCTGTTTAGAAATGATGGAAATACTTGGTTATAGGCATTACGCTAAGTTTAATTCCTGGGCGATTACCGTGATGTCTTAGTCTTATTGCGAGTAAAGGAAAGTGATGGCGCTAGACGATCATTATAGCGATGTCATTTTTACACCCTAGAATTAATAGATACTTCTTTAAGACATTAATCATGGTACGACGTCTTTTCTTACATAGTTCTTACCTTTCTTTCTCCTATCAACAGATATCGGCTGTCCGTCTTCTCTCCGCCACATGATCTTTGGAGTGGGGAACCCGTCGGCTTTGCACACCAAGCTGATGTTCTGGTTCTCTCGCACCGCGACCGCTGATTGCGTGCTCTCTTCGTCTAGTATGTTCGGTGGTACTGTGGGGAGAAGCAATGTATCTTGAGCTATGTGTTATGATCTTGTGTGATGTCACACTTTCAATAATTTATTTTCCAACACGAAAAAAGCTTCCAATAAATGTTTGAAATTAATTGTGTTTTTTATTCAACCCATATTTTATCAAAATTTACATCTACAAGATAAGAAATAACATTAAAAATACAATCCGGATATACTACAGTAGCACCTCGTTAAGTCGAACCTCGATAAGTCAAAAACCTCCAAATCTCGAAAAAATGTTCTGTTCCCTTCCCTTCAAACCCGAAAACCTCCGTTACTTGAAATCTTGACCCTCTGTTAGTCAAAATTATCACCGAGTCCCTCCAAGCCATTATGGTACATATTTTCACTCTATAACTCGAAAAATTAAATTTGACCTCTGTATCTCGAACATAGCAACGTTTTATTTTACAACCTTTATAACTTGATCATTTGGAATTTATTACCTCTATTGTTCGAACAAAAATAAGTTACCGATTTTAACAACTTGCCGACAGTGCAGGTAGGTACACTATTGTTTCTTAGAAAACATTTTAGGAGTATACGATAATAAATTTATGACTCACGTAAACACGTGTTTGCATTAGTATCTAATGAAGAAATTAACGATTCAGTAGCTCAGAAAACCGATACTAATGATTTAGATGACATAGAAGACGTGAATAGTACATGCGCTCCATAGTTAGTTTCCATAAAAAAGGCAAGAACCGCATTGAATACCTTACGAAATTTTATAGAGCAACCAAATTATCTAAAGCAAAAAAAAAATACTGACTTTTTTTAATGTCAAATTTTTTTTTTTTTAAATGATTTGAAATAATGTTGATTTGTAATAAATAAAAACAAGTTTGTCACCTCTGCAAGTTGAATTTTAATTTATTTTACCTCTCTAACTCAAAATTTATAAGAATAAACCTCAAACTCTGTATGTCGAATCAAAATCCGCCTAAGTCGAAATCCTCCATAAGTTGAAAACTCTATAACTCGAATTTTTTGGCGTCTCCCTTGATTTTCGACTTATAGAGGTGCTACCTACTGTATGTATACTTCCTTCGTAAAATAAATATGTGTTTCTGAGCTAATAATAGCTCAGAAACACATATGTATTTTACGAAGGAAAGGAAATAAATATAAATTTATTCACTCCTGTTAATTTAGCCAGAAGTGTAATTTCCTTATATATTGAAATGTCTTGGTACTGTTATTTTTATTTAAAAAACTAAGTTTCATAATATGAAACGATTTCACAGAAATAATTGGTGTAAATGATACGTTTTATCCCGTTTTATTCCTAAGCGTGCAACGTACGAAGTTATAATTTGGAAAAAGCAACGTGTGCAAAATATTTGCTCCGCGAACATGAATTTAAAATTTAAAACTTCCAACTTTTCCCCTGCGTACAGTTTTTGGTCTTTTTAACTCTTTCAAGTTGAAATTGAGGCTCAACGCTCGAACAATAATAATTGATCGTTTGTGTTTGTCTTTAAATTTTAAACTAGTTGGCGCGTGTGATATTTACCATGTGCAATTTTTATTTTAGTAATTTCGATTTTATTTCTTGAGTAGACCCAGTTCGACATTATTTATCTAAAGAGATTTGAGTGTGAAAAAATGTTGGAAGAAACTTATTGGTTAATATTGAAGCCTCTTATTACCATTACTTATTTAACAAATCGTTTCCCAACCCAAATGCTGTCACTTTATCACCCTAGTTTTTATTAATAACACGTACTTATCACAATAATAAATATTTGTTTTCCCATTTTTTGTGCATGGAAAAAAAAATGTTCACAACCCTATCAAACAACCTCATCATATTAAGCAAAGCTTACAAAATTAGCGAACACACTAAATCTAGCACACCGTTTCAAATAAGGTAACATTTCCTAACGCGTAACAAAAACAAAACGCTCTACCTTCCTACGTTACGTTACGAAAATGTGCATTTAAAATTTCAAAGTTCCTACATTTCCCTTGAGGTGGGTTTTTCGTCTCTTTAACTCTTGGAGCCGACTCCGCCGGGACGAGCTCAAAGGTTGAACAATTGTGCAAGTTTGCTGTTAGCGAGCTGGAGCTAGTTGCTAGCTAACAAAATTATGCATGAATTTGTGTCGGGAATTTTCTAACGTGTTAACTTCTCAATTCATAAATGCATGATGCTGTTTTTAATCGAAATGTGTTGCTATTGATACACTGAATATTTATAACGAGAATTTATCTAAGAACAATGTACTACTGAAGAATTATCTATAATATCGTGTTTGAAGTAATAAAATAAAATACTATTACATATCAATCCATATAAATATTTATTTTGTATCATTGTATTACGTTCATCAAAGCCTAAATTAGTTCAACTAAAAAAATAACACAACATTCATTGACAGGGCGGTACAAAGCTCGCCGGGACAGCTAGTTTATATGTATATCGTCTACACTTCTACAATATTGTTTATTAATATTTTGGTATCCGAATATGATATACAATGTTAATAATCAAATAACGTCGATACAAGGATATTAACTACTATTAAAGGCTATAAAACGACAGATATAACAATTTTAGTTCAAATGTTTCCACTGTTTCAGTACTTAGGTCTATGATTCATTTTACTTACATAATATTATATTTGAATTACATCTGTATTCAATCAATTGAACAGATTTCAGCCCCTATCGCACATACTTTATCAGTCCTATAAATATACTATGGAATTAATGGACAACCAAGACACTGCCCGTCAATTACTGCCAATATCTCCTACATTTGATAAGATTGTGAGCGGACTACGACTATGTTAGCACACAGACATAACCAAACTTCAACCAGTTTAACGTTAAAAATTCACTTCTTTCCCACAAAAAGAACCCACACTAAAGTTTACAACGGAATTTATCAGAGCAATAAAATCCAACCGGTGAAGTTAAAAACACCTCCGTCTTCAGTTCGACTGTGAGCAATGAAAAAGGCATAAAGCTGCAATGCGCGGTGGTTTCGCAAAAAACACTGTTTATTCCCACTTTAACTTCCACTAAACTCACTAAACCGACCCCGCACACTAAGTGGGATCCGGAATTGTGGTTTGCGCCTACGATTTTTGCCGTAAAAGTTACATTGGTACGTGACTTAAAATACTTGGCGGCTGAAATATTTAAGTTATTGCTTACTGGTTTGCGATGGCTGCCTTTGTCCGATTTTAAGCGAAAAACAAGTGAATTTTAATTTGATCAAGTTTTTAGTTTAAATACGTAAGAGCATTAAATAACAGTTTATAAGAGTAGTTGCGCTAAATGATTATACGAATGAATAAAAATATTTTATTCGTCAATTCCTCAAAAAAAGTTATTATTTTTGGATTATAACTGAGTAATGACGTCGTGTAATTGATATATTGAACCAGTTGAAGTAATTATTTTGCAAACATTTACGCTTATCATGCTACGAAAGTGCATTCGCCGGTTAAACCAACTCGCCAAGGACCTACAAGTATCCCACTTGGATAGTGACTAACTAACTACCCGACTAAGTAAAATAAAGGGCTCCACAAATTGCTCACCGACAACCTGCAGGTATCCCACTTGGCTAATCATCGGGTTGGTGTTGACTTGGCACATGTAGTACCCGCGGTCCTCTTGCTGCACTTGGCTGACGTGCAGCAGCCAAGTCATCGCGTTGTCGTGCGACACGCTGAAGCGCGCCAGCCGTGTGATCACATGGCGATGGATCGTGAGGATCATCTGACGGTCTATGTGGATCCATGCTACCTGGAGAGAAAGTAAATTAGCTGTTTTTTTTAATAGATACAGGTTAAAAAAAACAAAATCAAAAAAAAACAATAACTCATTCGGAAATAATGTATAGAGAATAAAGACTCAGCCAATAAATTTGAGTTGGTAAAATTATTGTTTTTTATTCGGAGGACTAGTTTATAATACCTAGTACGATCACACTCTTGCTAACTAAACAGAGTTAAAAAAGAAGAGCGAAAAATAAACTATTTTAAAGTGAAACTTTTATTACATCGTCTCAAACTTTTTGGTCTGTGTAGCGCATGTCGCGTGTATCGCGGCTGCCGAGTAGGTATACCTACTCGGCAGCCGACCGTCACGCGACATGCGCTACACAAAGCAGTGTTCAGAACCGTTCGAACAGTTTCACTTTTACCGTGGTTTCATAAAACCACACCACATTTTTATTACTATTAAATCCATAAGAAAGTGGATAAAGACCAACGTAATGTAATACATCACACAACAAACTGAAGCTAGGTGATATATTAGACACTAAATTCTCCCTACAACGCGGCACCAACACTACCTTATTGGAAATCAAGTAAGCCGTTAGTAAATTTGCTTCTAACACGATGGGAAATTGAATCTACACCCACACGGTTACGTGTCTGTTATTTTGTCATATATTGATTTAATGCTTATTGTAATACTAGCTTTTCCCCCGCGCCGTCGCCCGTAGTCAAAGGAAAACTCGCATAGTTCCCTATAAATATGTTCTTACGTCGTTTCTCAGGTTGCAAAGTTCAAAATTCACCCAAATCAAACGGACGGACAAGAGTAGCTTTCGTATTCATAATAGTAAGTAGAGATGTAAAAAGTTGTAGCCTATGCCTCCAGCATTAGCCTGTTTGTCTTATTTATTCAGCAAAAGTGAAAATATTATTATATTATATTAAATTATAACGTATGGCTATTGTAACTATTAATATTTTATTCTGATAAAAATGAATGATCTCACGTATCATACTATGATATACTCGTACAAATAAAATGCTTTTCATCTGATGAATACTCGCGAAAAAGTAAACACAATACCTAAATAATAATAATATTTTATTTAATACATCTTTTCATGAATAGAAGGAATACATTCGTTTATTCATTCAAATATTTTGACACATATTATTGATATACAAAAGTAATTAATTGCACGACTCATCGTAAAGCACTCTCGCATCATGCGAAGCATCAGAGAGTGCTTTACGATCGAAAAATTTTTTTCGCCTCATTTTTGCAGCTATTCTTATTATTATAGCCTTGTTAGTTCACGGAATCAAGATATTTACGAGATTATTGTCGAGATAATTTAATGGAGATTAATCCCATACTTTTTACTTTTAAAAATTGATTTACTTCAATAGAATTGTAAAAAAACACCGAAATAGGTCAAATAATTTTCCTGTCCGTCATGTGTGAAACCTGAAAACACTAAGTATAACTTGTGAACAAATCCATCATTTGAGTTGAATTTTTTTTTTAAATATTCTAATCGACGATTGTAGGTCACTGAATGCGAATGATTAATTAATTCAGTGTTGTTTAATTGCAATTAATAAAAAACGAAAACTACAATAAGTTTTTTTTTTATATTTCATAATTAAATGAGCATTATGAGTCGTGCACTTTTGGATTTTCCAAACTTTTTTTTTCAAATTGTCTTATGTAGACAAAAATGAAATCAAATCAACTCGAAGGCGATAGCTCTAAAAACAATACTCAAAATCGCTTCAACCAGTCGCAAGTTCTGAGGTAGCAAACCCAAAAAAGAGATTCGACATGATAATCACTCCGTTTTTGATGTCTATTAAAAATAAGTTGTTATAAACGCTTCTAAAAAGTGATTCATCAGACAAAAGCAGACGTTTACGCTTTTATCAACGTGTTAGCACAGTTGAATTAAACTGTTTACTATTCCGAATTTATAACGCGTGCTTTCCAACTGATATTGATGTTATTTTGACATTACAAGCAAAGTTTAATTCATTTCATGTATTGAATATTGTAAAGGCAGTCAAAACAAATCATGATTTTAATCCCTTTAAATTCCGAATTAATAATGTTGATATTTGGCCTTTCACCAAGCTGGATGCATTATTTATTTATCCCAGTAAAATCATAACATATTAATGTATGCGACCTTACAAAGTAGTAGTATGGAAAGGCCTTCTGGAAATTAAAACCTGTGTTATAACCTGTGTATAACAAACTTAGGTATCGGCTACTCGTAGCGGCGTACCTACATTTTAGACGGCTACAAGCCTTTATGTATTTTTACGCGTTATCGAAACGATTTCACAACTTCGGGTATATTCTGTTAAGTTTATGTCAGTTAAAATGCCCAATAATATATGAAAGTATACGAAAAAATAGAAGTTCAAAGATGCGTGACAGTTTTCACTTCAAAATTGGATAATAGACGATCAGCAACTGAACTGGCCTTTCGAGTTAAAGATGTGAGGGCATGTACGTACATGTCTGTCTGTCGCAATTTCACCCGTAGCATACAAAGTATTGGCATACAAAACAGTGCTTTAAATATCGAGCAATCTCCAGCATCCGAAGTAGATAGAGTTGAGAACTCATAAAATATGCAGTGTATTGATAGTGCGCAGTGCGGCACGTCTGCGGTGAGGAGCCGCTCCGTAAACAAGGCGTCTGGCTTCACTTGTTTTTGATACCTGATGGTTCCTGGTAACTGCTTGTAGCTAAAGTTGAGGCAATGTATGTAAGAGTACATACTGTATAGAGATGATCGTGGTTAATAGTTTACGTGCATCACCTGTTGATGTTTTTCTCGATGATGAACGGATTTAATATTTCTCTGCTCAGATTAGAAAAATATTTATTAAAACAATTTAAATCCTAAAGCGCTACCTGGGTAGAATTATAGCGAGTAGATAATTACAAATGTAGGTATTCGATGTTTGTAAATCTTGAACAAAGTCGCGGATTCAGCAAGTCATATATTTTATTAACATTCAGCCAGTACAAAGCACGATATAAATCACAAAATATGCTCTTGAAGATTAAACTCACACCTTCCGCTCAATCACAATCACTTAACACGTTTTAACCACGTGAATAGATACCTACTCAATATTTGCATAACATAATATTATACCGCACATTACCGATCTCTAGTAGGCTAAAGCTCGCTTAGCAGTTCAAAGGCGAGAATTATTACGGAAGTAGATGAGTTATGGCATCAGAGTTCGCAGTATTAATGGCTTGATCGTCCATTATACAGCTATTAACATCACCTGGACCTCGAATATTGAGTCACTAAGCGCCGTCATTTATATCTTGGCCGTCTCGCTAAGCTGCTCTATTTAATTGATGTAACATTTCATATGGCTGCGGTAATTAGTGTTTTTTCGTGTCTTTTTCGTGTTAATCTTTGTCTCCTTCTTAATCCAGCTCATTTGTGTTATTAACTGCTTGTTATTTGCTATGGTATTCATGTTCTGTTTAATTTTCTGTACTTGTTTCAGTGATATCTTTGAAGAACCTTATTCACTTAACTTTTTAATTCGAAACGTACTACCAAATGAAGTGTGTCTTGCCTAATTTGACAATTTGCAATTGAAAACCGTTATTAAAATTTGAATTTCAACTTAAAGTTGAAAGAAATTGACCTCTACTTATGTACAAAGTTACTTACTTATTTTCAAACGATTTGAGTTACAAAATCATCGAGGTATCAATATATTAATATCTCCAGTCTAGATGAAAATGCAAAGTCGACTGCTATAATAGTATTAAATTCTCAATGTTCCTAACACATGGAGTGAAGATCTTTATTGCTACGAAGATGAAGTAATACTTTCCAGTTATGGCTATAAAACTATACGGAATCAGGATTTTTATACTTTATTACTTTTAAGTAATACATAATTTAAAACTATGCAAAAACACAGCTCTACAAAGTTGAACGTGGTAGGTATATTTTGCCAACTTTAAAATAAACCTATACTAATATTTGTTTTAACGCGCTAATCTCGGGAACTATTGGTCCAATTTGAAAAATTCTTTCGGTGTTAGATAGCACATTTATCGAGGAAGGCTATAGGCTATATATCATTACGCTATGACCAACAGGAGCGCAGCCACGGGGGTAAAACCGCGCGGAGCAGCTATAGTTATTATATAATAACAAGAATCAATTGAAAAATACTTCAATATATTAAAAAGCCTAGAAATACTGGATCTATCAAATATATCTAAATTACCTACCATCAGGCAAATCTAAAACCATTACAAAACACAATTTCGTGGAAAAAAACATGTAAAAATACGCAAAGATATTTAGAGCTGAATCGCAACAGGTGCTATGGCAGTGGTGTGACCGAAATATAGGTAATATATAAAATACACAATAAAATGCGTTGGTAAGGCATTTTAAAGCCTTTCATGTTTTACAGTGGAAAATACTAGAAAATAGTTTATTGTTTTGATGGAATGTGTCGCGGCATAATGCAAATTGAATCGCCATTTTATAATATAGCATTAAGAGCAATGTAAAAATAGTAAAATTCTTTCAAAGCTTTTGCATTTTTATTAGAGTTAATCCGATTTTCTAAATGACTAGTCCGGTTATGACTGTGTGCCTATGTTTTCCTTCACCGTTTAAAGCAGTAATAATTATATTGTAAGTGTAACATTCGCAGATAAATTGAAAAAAAAAAGCAAAAAAAAAAACAATTTATTTTCTGCAAGCCCGCCTGGTCTCGAACCGCCGTCTTATCAATTTGAAGTCTGAGGTCAATAGGTATCAACCTCATCCTTGTATCAAAAAACGACGTGTGGCACTCGGGGGCTTCCGCGGTAAAGCTATTGCATGCTATGCCTTCAAGCCACACCTCCGCCCCCCGGAGTGGGGAGCGTGAGGTTTTTTCGTTACGGAATTTCTCGATTCGGTCCCCGCGCTCAAGGCCCGCGATAGAAGCTATGCAATAGCTTAATAAATCAAACGTTTTAAACTATGTCTTTTTTGACTATTTTTGCGCAAAGCAAAAGCAATGTTTTCATTTAACATCGGTTTTCATAAAAAAAAATGTAAAAATATACAAAGTGGACCGATAGCGAAAATACGGCGCTCGCCTATAATTAGTTTATGCTCCGAATGTATGCAAAATGCTGCTAAATTTATTTTAAAACACTATTTTCGTGTATATTGTGCTAACGTATTTTGTAGGATGCGAGAGAATGTTGTTATGAATTATCTTACCAAATAGATGGGTTAATTGTGATTAATACTTATATTGAGATCTTTTACGTTATGGCTTGAAATATAATAATGTTACTCTGTCATGATTCCAGTATTTTATGCCTTGAAGAGCAACTAACTTTATGCACCACCTCACAAGTCACAACACTGCTTAAGATAAAACTCTGTATCACATCACGACACTGCGTCAAATTACAAAATTGCGTCTCATAATAACACTAAATATTATCCATACTAATATTATAAATGCGAAAGTAACTTAGTCTATCTGTCTGTTACTCAATCACGCCTAAACTACTAAACCAATTTTCATGAAATTTGGTATGGAGATATTTTGATACCCGAGAAAGGACATAGGCTACTTTTTACCCCGGGAAAATGACGCAATCCCGGAAATCTCATGGGAACGGGAACTATGCGGGTTTTTCTTTGACTGCGCGGGCGAAGCCGCGGGCGGAAACCTAGTTCTATATAAGTATGAATACTTAACTCATCATCATCATCATCATCATCTCTCATGGAAGCAGTCATTAATAGATATATTTTGATGATTAAGTAGAAGTACCCCAATATATTTTCTTCAGTGTTTTATCTTCAGTTCGTAGTATCTTATGAGCTTTTTAAACAGGTCAAAAAGCTCGACAAAACTCGGTTGTCAAACCGCAAATTTCATAAGTCCCAAGTGGTAGCTAAATTAATTTCTTCCACAACGTTGAAACTTGTAAACAGCGGTACATAACGCAATCCCATCTCGGAGTAACATAAGATTTGGTAACAGTGGAAAACATTAAGAAAGTTCGCGAACTCGAGGTAATTCGCGAGATAACGCGAATTTGTTGTTAAGTATGTGGGACTTAGCGACTTAGCGCCTCACAAGTGACGCCACTGTTTTTGTATAAATTATGCCGCATTACTCTTCGGTCAAATTTGCCGTTTGGGACTTAAGCGGGTGGTAAACTGAAAACTCCCTTCCAACCATAATAATATAATCTGTATGTGCTTCCAGTCGACTTCAAAAAACTCCACAATCGACTATTTGTATTGTAAAAAAATCTGACACTTATCATGTGGTCTCATTGAAATTTTGTCCAGATCTAGCTGCTCCTTCTTCAATAAGTAATTTTTTAAAGTAAAATAATTACTATTACTTAGTAATTTGATAATTAAACCCTCTGCATGTTCAAAAAACCTTATCGCTTTACGTCTCACCAATTAAAGTTACGCTCAAATCAAGCAAGTGACAACACGCTACATTTTGTTTTTACTTTTTACTTCGATTCAAACATAAAAAATTTACAGCCATTTCTGAATTTCGAATTTTTAAGAGCTTGACTTGTGCCATCGTCTGCAAACTGTAACCAATAACTCAATTAGAACTCTATATTTAAACAAACACCAAAGAAGAATTATCCACTATTAGGTCCGTGCACGGCTAATTGACGGTTCGATACTTCAGCGATACATTACCGAGTTGATTGGCAATACGATCTCATGCAAACAGACGTGTGATGCCTAAACCGCAATGTACAGCGAACGCTCAGAATACTCACAAATACTGGATTAATAATTTGGGTATATGCACGCTCTATTTCTACGCTACTGTTGTGTAGAAGTGATATTTGGTTGTTTACTGATAAACTCGAAAGCGTATTGGAAATTTTTGAACATCCTCAGAAAGATGAATTGTACTTGAGTGACAAAGACTATAGTTTTTTTATCCTGCTATTATGGGTTAAAAAGGGGCCATTTTATGCAAAAAAAAAATTCCACCAAACCATTGATTAAGTGAATATACACAAGGCCAGCGTAATTTTAGCCGAAACTAGTCTTCTATGAAGGTATTCAAGAAAAAGCCTCTTACCATGAAATATAGTAGAATTGACGTGCTACTATTTCATTCACTAAAATGTTCATACCATCCAAAAGCAATTTAATAAAAGGGGATATAAAATGCGATATCATAATTTCGGGTGCGGGCCAACGCATACCCTAATCAAATACAACTCGAACTGAATCGATTCCAGTAAATGTATACCGTTTTCCGTTTAGCCTAATGCTTTTCGAATTGAATACACATGTTTTTTATATTTAAATTTGTATGAGGATCAGGTAAAAGGCTACATAGAAATAACTACAGGTCGCCTAACTTACATAGAAGCGCATAATACTTTGATCCCTTTCATTTATTTCGCGATTTCTAAAGAGCTTGATGCGACTGACGTTACATGAATATAAAACTAATTGATATAATAATTTATAAATATGAAATTTACATACATGGTTCAAAATTAAAAATTATACACTTTAAAGGCAGTATTCATTTTTCATTAATTCGCTTTGTCTTCTCAAATTAATTATATTCAGATCCCTTTTAACCCCAGCACCATAATGCAAACAAAGGAATTAATAAATAAATCTAATCAAAATGTTACACCTACCTATAAATTTTTATTTGCCACCCTTGAAATTCCCTAAAATCGTAATTAAGCAGGCAATCCCCAAAAGAGGCATATCATTCTCAGAATCCGCTATAAAATAACTGAGAACAACCCTTTCATTTACTTTAAAATTCAGCTACCTCAAGTATTTACGAGGCGAAGCGTCTAGATAATAGGTCTCGTAAAATAAAACAAATTATTAATACCGCGGCAAATTCATGAATAAGTTAAGTCCTACATTGCAACATTTGGTTGGGGACTCTTCAAACTTTTTCGTATAGCACACTGCGAATGCCTTTATATGACCGGATTGACTGGGTATCTAATAATAAATATAGCTCATGATAATCAGGAATACTGTAGTTTTATAAGAAGTTCTAAAATTGATACAGTTATTTAACCTCTCAACCACCGAGAGGCCAGATCCGACCGCGACACAATAGATTTTCTATTGTGTCTGTGATTCCGGGGCCTGATGGATTAAAAGATAACCAACCACTACATTTGATATGTTGTTAGAGTTATAATAAAAATTATAACTCTATGTTTCAAAAATAGAGTTATAATTTTTATTATAACTCTACCGTGTTTGAATGTATATCGACAAATCTATAAAACTAATATGAAGAGTGGTTTATCTTTGTTTATGTGTATAATAAAGACATTAACAATAGCTGCGCGAAATCTTAAAAAATAAACCGTTCAATATTTCTAAATACATTCTCTATAAAACGCCGTAATCTCAAACTGAAACTCTTTCAAGATGACCATCTAACAAAGACAAGTGGCGGTACTATCGTTACACTTGATCAACTTTTATTCGGGACAAACATATAAATAATACCGCTTCTAGGGCAAGGATATTTTCCGCTTGTCTGCGTACAATGATTATATATGTAGCCCTATTAGCGTTCATGGAATTTCACGTAACAATTTTTAAAAATGTTTTCCTGTAATATGGTTTTTACTGGCTATTTCTGGTTGAAGAAAAGCTTTAGCGTTGTTACATTCAGTTAACGTGTCTTGTTATAGTTTGAGATTATAAAAATATTTATGAATCTGTTATTAGTTGTATAAATTTCACGCACATTTTTACGTGTTTTCCCCTCTACATTTTCTCTGTAATAAATAAGGAGGCTGCTATTTTTAATATATTCTATTTTACAGCACTCAAATCCATTTATCTCTTCAATACCAGAATTTACACACAATAACTTCCAAAAGTCAAAAAGTACACAGTACGCTTGATTAAAAATATCAATACGTCAAAAGTTTAGCGTTATTTGTTGCATAGCGGGTAAGCTTGTGGCGTCCCACCCTCTCCCCCGATTTAATTACTGCAGGGGTGAAATTTGACACCCTGTTTATTCACTCTGGCAACTTATCGTCCTGCTGTGTTCAGTGTTGCCCTGTTACTTGCGGTTTTGGCACTTTCAGGCTAATCAATTATAACTCAAAAATGAATGACGTTATTACGATATTGTTAATTTAGACTAGCTTAAGCGCACTGCTTTGTATCCTGGTAAATAGTTTTCGATTTACGGTACCTACCAAATTTCATCTTAATCGGATCAGTTCATACTGCCTAAAAGAGTATTAAACAATTATTTATTAATTTGGCAGCTATTTATAGTGTCGATGGAAGAACCTTACGGAGGCACAAAGGCCTCTGAAGAACCATAATTTTCATTCCATCCAAAATTAAATCACAGTAACTATTAAATACGCAACTCAAATTCAATTTGACGCATTGTTTTATATGTGATCCGATTATTATGACAGTACAATACATTTAATTATGCCTTGTTATAGAGACAATTAGTAAAGAAGAATAACCGCAATTTAGCATTACCTTTTGTGTCCATTCTTCCAACGTTAATATTTTATAAACTTCCATTATTTTATGGTTATTTTCTTGAGATTTTTATAAATAATGACATTGAGTTCAATTGTTGTTTCATTTTGGGTAAAACAGAATGTTTTAGAAGATAGAGCATTTGATTTATTATTTAGAAGAGCTATTAGAAAAAACATAATTTAGTAGCGGTAGCTATAAATGTTAATTCTTATAACATGTGCAAAATTGTGCACCTCATAATATGATGCGAACACGGTATTCTACATACATTAATAGTTTGTCAAAAATTTATTAGTCGACTTAGCAACCGATGAAAACTTGTTTTTCACAATAAATCTTTTACAGATAAAATTCTTTAGCTCTAGTTATAAGCTCTGTTCACTTTAACATCGATAAAGAAGTGATCATATAAGCTGATAAAATCACAAATACAATCCAATTAAAAACTGGACTGACATGCAATATCTGTATTTCGGAATCCAAAACAAGCGGGCAGCATCAGACGCTGTAGTTCGAAAGTTCCGAATGTATCGATATCAAAATCTAATCGGTACGTAGAATATTAAATGCAGAAACAATTCCACGCCGACCTGTATCTGACTGCAGCCAATTAAATTATTCATGAGCGGCGGACGCTGTCGTTTAGATAATAATTACAGATTCCAGCTTATCCCGTTTATAATTTCGCTTTAACCTCGTTTACAATGTTATGTTTACGGTCGCTGGGAGCAAACATTTTGCGTATTTGCGCCGTTACGGTGCTCTGAATTTCCAAATTGTCAATAACAATTATTCGTCAAATTTCTTGTATTAACTCTTATTAACTGGTATGTGGAAAGGTCATGTGATGATGATAGGTAGTTTAACTATTTCTGGAAATGTTCTGTTTAGCTTGTCTATCCGTGAAAATGAGACATGTATGTATGCATAGTGATTATCTGCAATTGATTAAACAGGCTTATAGAATTATATAAGAATAAAATAAATATTATAAAAAAAATATTATGTGCTCGAATAAATCGAAGTAAAGATAGATTTAAAATATATGAAAGATAGAATTCAAGAGAGGTTGCTACTATAATAAATTAATTTTGAATTATTAACGTCACTAATACAGTCACATTTAGGTCAGACAGATCGTTAATATTTTCAAAGCACTCCCAGTGGCAATTACTGTATCATAAATATACAAAAGTAATGAATACGTAATGATTCGTTCAATTAATTATTATATTCTGTCTGTAAATATGCAATTGTGCCACCTGTGACACTAGATATTACATTAAAATAAATGATAGGAATATATTGTAAGACTTATATAACCCTTAATCTTTTAACTAAGAAATTAGTTGGTTTTATTATTTTTTATTAATGTGACTTAGCTCTGTATTGGGACACGAATTAGGACCTACTATATAAATAACTGTAACTGTATAAATTCAGTTGATTAATTCCGGGGAAATATACTCATTATAAGTTGATTCCCTGAAATTTTCTATTGAACACTTAATTTTTATTTGTATTTATCTGGTGTATTTCATTGGAAGTGAACTGCCAACTATTATAAATAGGGTTTATAATTTTGTTCGATTAAAACTTTATTTTAAGAGTATCTTACTACGTACATACCTACCCTTAAATGAAATGTACCTATTTATTTTTATTATGTGCACTGTATATTATAGATGACCGAGCGCTTAACTGTCTAAGCTTCAGGGCCTTAGGGAAATCTTAACTTACTCCATACTTTAGTTTTATTCGGGACGTTTAAATAAAAGAGTAAGACACTTTATTTAGGGCTTATAGACGAGTAGACTGACGTTCAAGAATAGGATCTTTATCTGATAGTTTTGCCAAGTTAAATACAACTATCATTTAACGAATCTATAATTGTGTAACTGCTTCTTGTTTCAGTTTTATAAGAAGTATACACTATACAATATATTGAACGAATAAAATATATAATTTTTTGTTATTATTGTGAATTAAGTTGAAGGTAATTAAAATAAATTAGCATCCTACATATACAACTGCCTAATTGATGTAGTCAATTGATATCACAGTCGGTTACAAGACGATTAACTCGTAAAAGTAGTTCGGACATCGAATAAAAACGATCAAGACATCCGAGCCCCAAGGCACAAATCCTATGAATGCTTGCCAAGTGAAAAGAGCTTTATAGAATTCGATAGCTTCAAGTCTTGGCAAGTAACGAGATGTGACATCTGTGATCTGTGTTTTTAAATATCTAAAATATTTATTTCATGTAGTGCACGGATTTTTTTTTAATTCTTTTATAAACTCTATTAATTTCCTGTTAACTAGTTATTGTTTATTTTGAAGGCTTTTTAATCATCATTTTTATGAAACTGCATTTCGGTAAATATAAAAATACAATATATAATATGTATTTCAAAAAGATTCCTTCAAATAATTCTATGAAAGCAATCAGACTTATCTACTGTGAATGACCTTATTACACCCTCGAAGTAATTTTTAAGAAAATATTATAACCGCTCATCCCATCCAATTGAAGGGTACATTGAATTGGCCAATATGATTAAGGCTGTTTGTGTAAGAGCGAGAGTGAAGTTACGATTCGTGAATTAAATCAAACAAGGTCAATTGTTATTTCTTCATAGACCTAACACGGATACGGACAAGAAAGAATCAGAAGAACAAGAAACTTCATAATATAGTGCCCTTTTAGTGTATGAAGGTTTTCGTCACAAATATGGTGGAATGTTAAAATATTTTGACAATAATACATAATATTCCAATAAAACTATTGTTAATAAACCAATTGTTCAAGATCAAGCAATTTTATAATAAGGATTTAAGATAAATAATACATTCTAGAATAATCTCAAAATGCACAGTAACACATACAAGGTGATTTATTTGAAGAACGATTTGTTCACATATTATAACACAAATTGCCTATCACTAGTCATTATAATACACAAGAATGAACTGAAATATAACTTTATATATTACGCGTATAATAATATATTACGCGTCTTAGCCGTGGGTGTATAAGCCACCCTTATCTTTTGAATGTAATTCGAGATACGATAAGAAAGTGTCGAGAAATATTTTCTAAGTATTTTCATTAGGGCTGTGTCTGATTTGTGATATTTCTGAATATTAAAATGAAGGGATTTCTTTATTATAACTATGTATTATTTTGAGGTTCAGTTAAATGAAGCCTCATTTCGCGGTAAAACGGCTTTATTACGGCATTCGGTTTTTATAAATAAAAATTAATTTCTAAGTGAAATCCTTACATTATCAAGTACCTAAACATTTGTATAAAAAATAAAAATTTCCATTATTTTTATTGTTCGCAACTTTATTCACGCAACAGATGATAAATATGAGACCCCAATTCTTGAACAAGTAACGCGAAAAAAATATAAAACACTATCTGTATAATCTCCTATAAGTTACGTATGATCTGAATAACGACGCAATTTCAATACTGAATTTATATTGCGGGGTTAGTAAGTACTATTTATTGGTTTCAATAAAGAACTCGTTCAATGGATTTTTTCCTTATATATTTATGTGATCGGGTTGGAATTTGAATGAGAATAAGACGTTATGGATATAGGTTTTCTAATGTGCGCGTTCCCGTTATGGCTGATTTAATATGACCGTTAAAATTTGCTTTCATCCGTATAGAAGGTTTATTTTGTATTTTCAGTGGAATGATTTTGAATGGTTGTGTCGGAATATCTTATTTTTAGACTATCACATATGATGTTATGTGGTACGTTTGACTTGTTTCGTTTTATCTCCAGCCTCGCCTTATTTGAGAGCGGTTATTTGTCATGAACAAATAAACAGTTAAAAAGGATTAAAACTATCTCCTCTTAGTAAGAAATAAGTAAGAGGAGCTTACGACTACACTCGTCATTTAGTTTTTTTTCAGTCATTCTTAAATCACATCTCTATCCATTTAAGAAGAAGGTGTATGTTATTATAGTCTATGCACAAAAATGAAAGTGTTTCTGAATATTTGCTGTTTAAGTAAGTATTAAAAACAAATCCTTACCTTATAATTTCCTAAATGTTCAACCACACACGGTAAGCTGGCGTCTCTCCCGAGCGCTACAGTCACGTTTGGTATGGGCTCAGCAAACCGAGGGTCCTCTGTCAACACTATGAACAAAATATGTTATAATAAGACACCAATTAATAGCTGATTCAAATTACGACTAATAAAATATGTTATTAGTTATTCTGAAGTTTTGTAAATATGAGAAAAATTTGAAAATAATATAGTGAGTATATTTGCGGCCAGACTGAGATGTGCTGAGATGTTACGTGTCTTAACAATAAAGAAAAATTGTTAAGTGTACAATCTCCACTTGAATTCGCATTGGATATCAGATATGTATTTAGCCACCAATAAAATTCTGCTCTAATATTACACAGAGTAATTTTAAACATTTTGTAATTTATAATAATTGTCCGTCTGTGACTTAAAATCGATTATTTTTGATTTATTTCCGAATCGGTGTCAAATGTTAAAAATAATGACGTTTCAAAAGTGCTTCTAGAAGTCTTATTGAATAAATAAATGTTTCAGTTTTGAGTTTGAATTATAAACTATTCGTGTTAATGGTTAAGAAGTACTAAAAATAAAACGGGAAGTAAGGGTTGTAGATGCATGTAGTAGGTACATGCACATTAACCATCTAAATGAAAAAGATCGTCAAGTCGTATTTTATGGATGAAACCTCGTATTTCTTTAAATGGCAGTGTTATATTATTACCGTTAGACGCTAGTTATAGCAAAAGCGGAAATTAAACAATGCTATTTGAATAATGAAGCTTTATGAATTATGACTTAAAATTGACTGTTTGATTCACTTTAGATTTCAAGGAAGTAAGTATTAATTATTATAGCAAGAATTATAAAACATTATAAACACAGATACTACCTATACATATTTATAATATTTATATGTTATTTATATTTATTTCTCGTTAGATAGAAATACTTCTATGTATGGAAAAATAACACCTCAAAAAATAAAACACAAATTTCGAAAAAAAAATTTGCAGCCAGTTTCATAAAATAAAGAAATAATGCGACAGAGATAATGTCCGAAAAAACATTTTTTTTGCATCTTAATCCTAACGTTTGTAACGCGAAAGCTTATAAAGCAGAAGATTAGCGTCCATTAATACTAAAAATTCAAAATCTACTAATGTAGTAGGTACCGCTCATAATTGTTACAGGAATTCTGAATCACCAAACTTTTATCATTACCCTTAGTAAGTCACAGCGATTAAAGGCGAGTCTAAATTGATTGACACCGCATCCAATATAGAAGGAATTGTTCAAAGACACGAGCCAAGATATGAGAATGAGATTTAATTACTGAAGTTAGGGGCCCTTCAAAATATTGTCTTCATTAAGACTGCTCCCTTTGAGACGCTTTTATTTGAAAAGTTAGTAATTTGTGAAAGTTAGTTAGCCTGTTACCGGTTGCGTTTATGATCCCTGACTGTGTGTACTGATTAGTTAAATTGTTTTTATGTAACTCTTTTAATTAAAATATGGAAAAATACAAGTGTCGAATATTTTCTTCTTCTTAGTTAATCTCTCTTAGATGGAACCTCAATTATGAAACAATCACACCGAACTTTATAAATGAAAGGAAGATCCAGTTCTTTTCTGTCATAAAATTCAGTCACTTGATTTGTTAACCACATTATTTAATTTATTGCTAGCCTCTTCCTTCGTCCTAGCTATTTATTAAATCAAAAATAGGTACTCTATATCAGTCCTGAGTCTATGGTTTCCTATCATTCGGGTGACATAATATGTGCTTGATATAGGAAATTAATAAATATAATGTACATAACAATTACCTTGACATATAATTGTAATAATCTGGATAAGCCCGATGGCGACACTCCGGTAGGGCCCGCGTCTTCCGCTCATCATGCATCCCTCAAGGTTGCCTCCAACTCATGCCGACTAGCTGCAATAAAACATACATAAATATTACACTTGGTACAAGAATATAATTTAAAATTTTTATTCGAGATATTAAAATCGAAAATAAATAAGATGTCAAAATACGATCCAATACTTGACTTAAAAACTGATAAATTTAGAGATTGCGAGGCTGCGAGCGTTATAACTTATTTATATTTAATGGTAAATCTTAAAATAAACGGGACATCTTCAATATATCTCCAATGAAGTCAACAACATTCCACTAAATTGAAGTAGGTGTATTTAATAAAGCCGTGACGTGACGCGTCAAACTCGAGACGTGCAGACGACACGACACGGGAATTTTTATAACGCCTCTACGACAGATTCGAATCTATAAAAATGTAATATCGCATAGAGTCGAGTTGAATTTTTAGTCAATTTCTCGTTTGACACAATTGAATTTGATCTTGGGATAAATCAAATTCTGCGCACGGAGCGGGCGGGTCTGGAAAGAGCAAGTCATAACCGGGCGATGATATGAATAATTAATGATTTGTTCAAACAAATGTTACGAAATTAATGACGTCCATTTTTCTTTGGTGCTATGATTAAAGTTCATTTTAGAATGTTGGCACGTACTCTAGTACCGGCTTCGGCTATGGTGGATCGAGATGAGAACTTTAAAATATAGCGCGACTGAGTAGTTGTTCATAGTTTAGTTTTTGATGATAATCATAACAAACTAAATTTTTTACACTTTATGGTACATGCTAGAGTCGATTGCTTAATTCTGGTTTGTGAGTAATGTGTTTTTAGACCAACATTAATTGGCAACTCTCCATTGGAGTATAAAACTATGATGTTATAAAAAAAAATATTTATCATCGTGTCATAAAATGTAATGTTATTGTTGTGTTTGTGTGTGTTGAAATAAATGCTTCCTTCCTTTCTTTATTTCTTTCTTTCATAGATATATAGAAATATAGGTATGCTTAAATCAGATAATACAGGTATTTATTGACGTCTTAGGTACGATGTCCTAAGCTATTTATAATTACATATTGTAAAGCTTTAATAATTTTACACTTTCTTTTTCCGTTTCAACTTTACAAAGTAGCTATATACGGAAACTTAAATGGAATCAATTAAATCGGGAAGCTCTCATATTATAATATTAACGCGACCAAGTGAAAAAATATTTTTTTATTACTTTATATTGTTGTCACTGGTCTTATACTGAAGAATTAAAAATAATCATAGACCACACTTATATTAAATATTTAAAAATATTACAATAAAAAATAATCACAATCTAACAGTCTATGTCTTGTACCACACAAAGCGTTTCAGTGGCGAGTTCAGTCGTTAGAGGCCACTTGCTCTTTGTGACGTCACGGCGGTTGGATGAAAAGCCTTCTTTATTTTTCTTGTTACGATCAAATTTATGGGACATTATGAATGTGTAAATCTACTTTATTTCCAGGTAGATGCAGTTTATGTGTTTATTTGTCCACTATAAATGGTATTAAAAATACTTATTCAGTATTTGTGAGTTGTTTGATTTACTTATAGCTATCAGCTTGATAGTAGTTTTTGGTGGTAGTTTAAAAAATACTATTGATGTAAAATGTTAAAAACTACATGAATAGAAAAACTGTTGAATTAAAGGTTTATTGTTAAAAATAAAAAAATGGTCCAGGAATCATGTAGTTTTCTATAGGTGAATCAATAAATCTTCAAAACATCGAAAAAAATATCAAAATAGCAGTTTCTTATAAATGTAGAGCATAACAATTTCAACAGATCTTTTGATAGAAACATAACGAAGATTCGTTTAATATTCTAATGAAGGTATGATAAGGCGGAATATTTCAGGTTTTACAAAGAAAAATGTAAGGCAAAATATAACCGATATAAGTAGATTATTTCTTTGTTGATTTTACATAATGCTACAAAGAAATCACATCATAAAACACAGAGTAAGTCACGGTTATCAACTATATTACATTCATCAGCTTAACAGAAATGCTTCCATATTCCCGTTCCGAACTCTTTACAACATATCAAAACATTTTCCATTAAATTACTGCATTAATAAACATATTCATTAAACCGACTGAAAGCTCAGCGTATTTCCATTGAGATATACATGAATACAGTTCACGTCTGGATTAATATAGATACAGTTGGATTAAATTCAATAACTCATATCGTTCGCATAACAATATGTAATATCTTAATCACTAGCGAGATATCGCGCCATTCCTGCCACGTGCGATACAATAGACTGACGTAGGGTTGCCAAGTGTTTGTTTAATCTATTCTTGTTTATTAAGATAGTTAATAACCATTGTAATTCCATAGATACTTATGATATTAATTAGCTGTTTCCGTTTCACCCGCATTGCTCCGCTTCTGTTGGTCTTAGCGTGACGATATAGCATATAGCATTCCTCGATAAATGGGTTATCTAATAATGAAATAATTTTCAATTCGGACTCGTCGTCCCTCAGGTAAGCGCTATCAATCAACAAAACAGTCTGTCAGGTCAGGTCTGTCTTTTAATATATATTGTTATCATAAGCATTCAAAATCAAATAAATAAAATACAGATGAAAAATTACAGAATAGGCATTCAACTTTAATAATAAATATTTAAAATATGATAAAATCCCAACAACCCTATGTATGTAGGTATATAAATTAGTCTACAAGTCTAGGAATTATCGATTGCACTGAACCGGATTTAGATGAGTTAGTTAGCAAAGTTTTCCTTATCTTCGAACGTGCAACATCTTGAAAAATAAACTGAACAAAGTGTAATCGAAGTTTATATAACTCTTTTATAAATAGATTTCAATTAAAGTAACGATAATTGATAAAATGCGATGGGAAAGGTAATATAATTTTATTTTAACGATAACAATGTATATGAAAAATCGTATGAAACTAATAAACCAGGGAAACATTATTCATCATTTTAAAAACGAATAAGCGTCTTATTCAATCCATCTCTTAGACAGCATCATAGATATCTGTGAATAGAAAAGAAATCGGTAATAAACAAAGGCAATTGGACAGCCTAGAGCCATAACCATCGCTTTACAATTTACAACCATACGAACAGGTAATACGGTAGAATTCCGCATAAACTGTAGGCCAGGAAAATTTTGACAAAATATTTGCGCAAATATTTTTATCGGGCATATCTCTGTTTGCTCACTGCTCAGAATTAGATTCGACGCTGGATAAAGTGGTTGTTTGACCGCCTGAATTCACAATGTTTATTGATAATTTAGCTTTGTGTGATCGGATGTTTATCTTTGCTGGTGGAATATCAAACGGCCTACCTCTGTGATGAAATATTAAGTGACTTTTGACGACCCTAAAGTTTGAAGATGTTTGTCGATGTAGCAATGGTATTTACTTGATCGTTGGATAATGGTTATGTTCGGGAGATTCTAGTAATCATCTGTTTATTAGTTAAACTATCTTTGATTCGTATTTCGCTTACTGCCGTGGTTTTGAAATATTCCTGAATTTCCTAATTCCTCTTTCCTCCTGAATTTCCTATGAAAATTAGCTTGTTGCTCTGGAAGTTTGAAGACAATTTGCTGTTACTATTTGATCGCTTTTTTATGTGAAAAATAAATTACAAAGAGGAAACTTAATAATATAATATTATTGTACTACTATAATTACTTAGTATGAATTTCTGTTTCAACATGATGATTATGAGAGAACCGAGGCAGTTATAAATAAAGTAACTAAGAAATAAATTAGTAAACGATTCTTAGTAAACAGTCGTACCAAAGTTAATTCACACACTTCAATCATAATCAAGAACCGTTCGAGTTTCATTGAAATCGCTTTCAATATCTTATTAAAAGATGAAATCTTTATAAAGATGTGAATATTCCGGGATATAATGCGATTAGTGAAAATCCGAAGGGTAATAAGGGGCGTGACTCGTACGATTCGCATCATCTTGTTATATTAAACCTTTTAAGACGTTATAAATTAATCTAAGGGCGAAGGTTTAAATGGTTTCAGTGAACAACAATCGAGCATCTTTTGGGAAATTGATAATGGCTACTTTCACTCCTGGATATGTTATGTTTAGCTTATTTATTAAAATAATGACCGTACCTATTATATAGGTCAATAAGCGTCTATATAATAGGTAAATGATATAATAGTAACGATTTGATAGAGAAATTAATGGAATAGCATGGTTTTAAAATGATATTTTTTGTAAGTGATTCAAATGTAATCATTTGAGAAATAAATGTCTTTAACTGTAATTTTGTAATATATAATTACTTTATCAGAACAGTAAAATTAACGGACAGACTGTGGTTTTATTATTTCAAAAATAAATAAAATTAAAAGCTCTATTCGTATATTTTACATATTAAATGAATTCTACTGAAACACGCAAAAAAATCTCCCCTCATCTTTGTAGAAGTCAAAGGATTTTCGTTTTTGCAAAAACCTCACTACCGTTATCTTCATCCGATTATAATATTCTGGACTTACAGTATTACACGAGGTTTAAAAAAGACAACCAACTACGTAATAAGTACAGGTTTTAGCACTAATGAATAGCGTTCGTAATACGCTAGTATTATATTTTACAAATGGATAATTTTAATTCATTTTTCACTATTTATAGCAATCAAAATAAATCTACACTAACCTAATATCTTTAAAATGCTTAAATTTATATATGTATATTGGTTAGTTCGTGGGATCTTATTAAGAAATTATTTTTCTACATTGAAACCCTTAGAGCATTAAGTTGGTTTAATGCTCTAAGTAAAAACAATTCGAACAACCCAGCTTTGATATACACCACGCAATTTAAAGAACGAAATTTACCAAAACAATATGTACGTACCAATATATTTCCAAAAACTCCCACTACCACGTACAAAACATTATTTCCCGCGTTTAAACTTTCATTCTTCGAGAAACAGGCATGATATATGGACAATTGTCCTCAAGACGGCGTGTTTTTATTGCTACTGCGTGTAAAAGTAAAGAAAAATTACTTACGATTTACTTCTTATTTGGGGGATGATAATTTTTTATAGTCCCTTTTCGTGAAATTGTCTGAAGGCTCTATTTGTTGGGAAATGAGAATTGCTAACATTGTTTTTTTGTAGCATTTTGTTATTACGCGGCTGTTCTTATGTTTGTTTAATGGGTTGTGTTTTTGGTGTTTATTTAAAATTTTAAACTGATGTTATATGATAAATAATATTATTTTAAGATTGATTTCAGTTTCGTTAACTAAAAGTAGCCTACAAACGTTTTACTGATTTTTGTTTAAAACTATGGATATTATTATTATAGTATTAATTGTGTGAGTTTATCCCTATATTTCTATTTTTCTAAAGAGATATTTTCAAGAATAAAATAAAATGAATTTATAAAATTTGTTTTATTTCATTTCAATATATTTTTCCCTACACACAGGCTTCATCTTTCACTTTGCTATGTTTTAATAACTTAAAAACGAAGCTTTTTATCTTTACATTTTTAATATTTGAATGTAAAATATTCGTGAAATCCAACAAGACAATATTAATACTAATCCCTTGAGTAATATCATTCTATTTTTTACTTCATTATTTTTGTTCATTTACCTCTTTTCAAATGTCACGTTTTAGTTATAAATTCATTTAATTTTCTTTAATATTTGAATATGTTTGCATTGAAGTATTATTTATTAAATTTTAAATGGAACTTACTCCAATAATAAGGCTAGCTTGGGATTTGACTGAGAGGGACTTTAGTGTTCTTATCAACAAGTTTACAGTTAGGCTAGGCGTCATGGCGGATTTCTGGTGTGCATATTCGATAAGCTGTCGTCATATTTATGGTATATATCTATGTCCTGTTTCACGTCTTCCGGATGTGCTCTATTTAGTTTGACTGTCGATAAAACAACAAATATGTCAAAAGTGTTAAACGACGTTTATATTTTCGAAGCTTGCTGGTAAAAACGCGACACATAGTCGTGAAAACTTAGCCTAAAGTAGTATCTTTTGAGTATAGCGTTTAATTTAATAATAATAAAAATAAAATAAAATAGCGTTACACGCGTAGCTGCTATGAAAATATACCTAATAATATATCCTCTATAACATAATTCCTTTAATTATTATCCTCTTTGTGGAGGTCACGATCCCTCGTGTACATTTAAATAAGAATTGTGCCTCAAATTTAGGATTACCTAGCCTTTATCTTATTACTGGAGATTACATTAGCAATTCTGCATGAATAAGGGTGCCGACAAATTCAAAATGAAAATTCGCTTCTTCACGTTTTAGATAACCGCCGGTTTATATTTTAACTATGTAAATGGCTAGTGTAAATTAATTTTGCTAATAACTCCTTGATTTTACTGTCCTGAATAAATGAGAGAGACTTTACAAATCTGAATGATGTAAAATAATTTTAAAGTGTAAAATAAATTTGATTGATTTTTTTTTGTGTATTATTAGTGTAGCTTGAATTACCCATTTAATTGATAAGTTTTGTATTCTATTAGGGTAGGATGATATTAAAGTCACAATGAATGTATGGCATACACGATAAACACTAACGTTGAAATAAAAATGTAATTAATATCTACACCTCTTGCAAACATAATTTTACCTGACAATAAAACACCGTAAATACAAGAAAAAAGTAGTAGTCATGACCTATAAACCATTTCTAAAATTATTAAAAATTAGTTTCCTCTAAACCGTTTGTAGATACGTAATAAAAGAGATTCCGGTATTGCGGCAAAAATGAAATATGGGTGACACGAGCTAGGTCGGACACGGCCATTTTATATTTCAAAAGGACAGCTGACTGCTTCGAAATGAGCAATTATTTTTATTGGTCGTGTCCACAATTGGTTTTGTTGTTATAACGATAAGTTCATAGGAACGTAATGTGCAGTTGGGTCCCATAGATGGGCTTTATTGCGTAGTTTATAAACCTATAATCCGTAGTGATATTATTTATGTGATGTACAATGCAGATTGGTATTATTGCGCATTTAAATTACCAGTCGTCCTATAACGGCTTCGCAAATATTTACAACTACGTACTTGTGAATTTTGTATGGAAGTATACCTTTAATAAGTATAAGGAGTAAATACTAAATAGGCGAAGAGAAAGCGTATTGCGCAACATTGGATGGGCAAATAAAGTTGTTATTTGCACAAACCATCTATTCGGGTTGTTTTGAATGATTAATTTTAGGTTCAGTGACATAATTAGAGCATTAGACCTATTCTTTCAACACGCTACGATACCGATTTCTTCACCTTCACCACTCAAATCAAACTCTACCTTACCACTAACGCAATAAATAACATAATTAATTAACAAATAGCTCATACCTCCCATAATCCAGCACGTCCTCAGTAATTATTTGAGGATGCTTCAGCTGTGAGGCGTTTAATCAAGCCGAGGGTAATAAGTTGTGACCCGGGGCGGGACACGGACGGGAATGTAGTAAATAGCAGTTAATTCCTTATAATAATGAGGTGGTTTACTGTTGATAACATTAAGAGGTTTAGTGTTAAAATGTTCAGGGAGTTAGATATTGAAGCGATTCGATAGTAGTATAAGATTAAAATATCGATTCGGAAGTTATTGTGGTGCAAAGTGCAGTCTATAATAAGATCTTTTAGTTCTGTGTATGTGACTATTTCTTTTGATCAAAGGTAGTTTTCACGTTAAAAATGTCTTATGCTAGGTCTTTCTTCTTGTCCTGGGTTTTAATGTATATTAGTCCGGGATACATCGCCCATTTTTGCAAGTGATTACTATCAAGCTAATTTTTCGTGAGTAGCTTTATTTTGATGAGATGCCCAATAATTTCATGTATGAAACTCTCGATTGTGGTAGCTACCAGAGGAAACAAGGATAAAATATTTTGATTTTATGGTTCTCAAATATTAATTACTAACTGAATGTTTTTTTTTGTTCAATCTCAAGATAATTATCTAAATTATTCGAAAAAATATTTGTCCTACAAAATCTATGGTTTGATCAAAGAGTCCCCCTTTCCAATTTGTATCGATAACGAAGTCATCATAAATGATTACTAACAAGCTGATTTTTTTATTTTCACTTATTTAATACTTATATAATTCAACAGACATATTGTCCTACAAATTGCGTAATAAATATTTGAGAACCGTCAAATCAAAAATTTTTATCCTTGTTACCCTGTAAGCTACCACAATCGAGAGTTTCGTACATGAAATTATTGGGCATCTCATCAAAATAAAGCTACTCACGAAAAATTAGCTTGATAGTAATCACTTGCAAAAATGGGCGATGTATCCCGGACTATATGCTAAAATACGGAATAATAATCTGAAAAGACACTGCAGAAATTTCTACGGGTAAACGAATAGGTAACTAACACAATTTTTATAATATTGACAAAAATAAAATATAAGGTTTAGCTCTCATTGGTCTATATAACAAGATAATAAGTTCCACGTCTAAAATATTATCTTACATACTTACAGAGTGGAATGTAAACACCGAAGTAATAACATAAGTAATTGATTTTCGTGTACTTTTCTCTCGTTTCGTTTGTCTTCAACTAAGAGTGCTTTTTGTTCGTACATTATGTCGGTGAAATTCATTGATTCAATAGGTTAAGGTAAATTGACTGGTCTAAGTATAAAAAATTGCACAATTTTTAACACGCTTTACACAAAAATATAAACAGACGATTATTTCAAACACATTTCTTATTAAAACAAACTTCATATAGGTACTCTATTCCAATAAATGCAATATAAATTGTCACACACAGAACTATATAGAGATAGTTCTGTGTTGTAACACATTTGCAGACGGTACCTCGTTGTATTCCAGTGGAATGCCGAAGAATGTTTCAGACTAACTTGGACAGCGATTCGTTTGGAACAATTTGTTGGCTTTTTAACGCGTAGTTTAACATTTTGGACTACATTGTTGCTGTTAGATGTAAGTAGTGAATGCGATTTTCACTACTGTCACTGAATAAGGATGTTCATTATTTACGACAATAGATTCCTAAAAATTGCACCAAATTGAATATATGTTAGTGAACTTAGCAGATTATTTTTAGCAGATCAAAAAAAATGTGAGTTCTTATCGCGTGCAGTTGAGTTCTACAGTTCCTGATACTTTTTAGAAATAGTTCTGGCGTTTTTACCTTAACAAACGACATTTGAAAAAACCCGACCTGGACCCGGCTTAACGTGATGCTAAGACGTAATGCTACGACGTGATGCTACGACGTGATGCTACGACGTGATGCTACGACGTGATGCTACGGCGTGATTCTACGCTGTGATGCTACGGCGTGATGCTACGGCGTAATGCTACGACATGTGTTACGGCGTGATGCTACGCTGTGATGCTACGGCATGATGCTACGGCGTGATGCTACGGCGTGATGCTACGACGAGATGCTACGACGTGATGCTACGCCGTGATGCTACGCTGTGATGCTACGGTGTGATGCTACGGCGTAATGCTACGACATGTGTTACGGCGTGATGCTACGGCATGATGCTACGGCGTGATGCTACGGATGCTACGGCGTGATGCTTCGGCATGATGCTACGGCATGAAGCTACGGCATGATGCTACGGCATGAAGCTACGGCATGATGCTACGGCATGATACTACGGCGTGATGCTACGGCTTGATGCTACGGCATGATGCTACGGCATGCTGCTACGGCATGGTGCTACGGCATTTATTTATTTATTTATTTTTATTAAGAATTTCCAACAAAGAAAACATAATTTAAAAACTCTTAATACTAAAATTGCTTATCGTATAATAACAATATATGTTTCTTTACTTATAGGAAATTACAACAATCGTATATTTAAACGGATAACAATAGTTAGTTTAATGAAAAAATGAAAAAAATGAATTACAATTTCTGATGCAGGAATGTTTGCAATTATACACCAAAAAAAGTTAAATAATAATTTAAATGCTGCATCCAAAGTAGATCCAAAACAAAATTTGCAATAATATCGTTTTTACTAATATTGCTTATTAAAAAACTAATGCTGACTACTATTATTATTATTACATATTTACACTTTATTTATTGTGCTGACATGTTTCATTGAAATTATTATTAAGAATACGCTTGAATACCGCAAGTGAATTGTGAAATATATCAATTTCACGCGACTTTGCTGCAACAACGTTGTACTCATGGGTAAGTCTAACTATTGGGGAATGCTTCCCTAAGTTTGTTCGAAATGGAGGAGTTCTGAGTATAGCGCAGGGATATCGAGGGATCCTGGCGGGGACATTAATACATATTCTACCCAATAATTCAGGAGAATCAATACTGTTATTAATTATTTTATATAAGAAAACTATATCTAACATTGTACGTCGAGTTTTTAAGCTCAACATCTTGAAGTTATTGAGCCTGTCCAAATAACTTGTGCAAGTTTTACCAATTCCAGTTCTGAATGCTAGACAACGGACCAGTAATTTTTGTAAGCGCTCGATCCGATTTATATGCGTTTGATAAGATGGGTTCCAGACTGTACAACAATACTCCAGACGACTACGAACGAAGCTGTTGTAAAGTACAAGCGCTGTTTTAGGATCCTTGAATTCTTTGGAGCACCGTAGGATGAAGCCAAGCGATCGATATGCTGCAGCCAATGTGTTGTCGTAGTGAGATGTAAAACGTAATTGTACATCAAGGTAAACTCCAAGATCGCGGACTACCTTAACCTCTTGCAACAATGAACCGTGAATATTGTATGAAGACTCTATGATCTTGCGGTTGCGCGTGAATTTTATGTGGTAGCATTTATCACAATTAAGGAGCATCATATTACAAACACACCACTCATTTAATTTTTCCAGATCTAATTGAAGTAAATTTGGATCTGTTTCTGAATGAATTACGCGAATTAATTTGAGATCATCTGCAAAAAGGTATGGAATAGAGTGTTTGAACACATCTGGCATATCATTAATGAAAACATTGAAAAATAAGGGCCCTAAATTCGAGCCCTGAGGAATACCTGAAGTTGCAATATAACTTTCTGATTGACAACCATTGAGAACAACAGATGATGGCCTGGTATCTAAGTATGATTTGCACCAATTCAAGACGGTGGAAGACACTCCAAGCAGTTCCAATTTCTGTGCTAAAATTGAATGGTTTACCTTGTCAAAAGCCTTTGAGAAATCGGTATAAATTGCGTCGACTTGGTAACCCTGATCAACTGCCTCAATAAGGTAACTTACATATGAGACAAGATTTGTATTTGTGGACTTTTTAGCCATGAAACCATGTTGGGAATCAGAGAGAAGACTATGAAGATGCTTGTAGAGTACATCATAAACCATTGACTCAAAAATCTTTGACAAGGTAGAAAGAATGGAGATTGGGCGATAATTTGAAATGAGGTCACGATTGCCACTCTTAAAAATGGGAACAATTCGAGCTTGTTTCCAAACTGATGGAAACAAACCATTGTTTAGCGAGGTATTGAAAATCAGTGACAGGGGAACGGACAGCCCGTCTGCGCAACGCGAAAGAAATATGGGCGGGATATTGTCCGGACCTGGTCCTTTGCTCGGGTCCAGGGCCAGTAGTGCTTTTTTAATTGTATGACCTGGTATTGAAAATGTACTGAGCACAGAAGCTACGATGGATGCATTAGGTGAAGACATAGATTTGTAGTCCATGTGTTGTGTAGGATTGAAGACAGAGGAGAAATACTTGGCAAATAGATCACATATATCTTTTGGGTTATTACTAGACTCATTACCAAGTGACATGGTGGAAGGATAAGAAAGACTTCCCTTCCTCAGGTTTTTGACATGTGTCCAGAAATATTTGGGATGGATCTTTATAGAGTTTTCAATATTTTTTAAGTAATTAGTGTAGCATTCTTTTGTTAACAACATTGATTCTTTTCGCAAATATTTAAATTCAATTATATCTAAAGGGTTATTGTATTTTTTTATTCTTTTATGTAAGTTATGCTTTTTATTCAGTAATTTTATAAGTCTAAATGAATACCAAGGGGGATATTTACTTCCACAACTCTTAACTTCAGGGACACATTTTTTAATTATGCTATGAATTATACCATAAAATTTATCCACCATGACATCTACGTCTTCCGTAGGACAAAGCTCCATATTCCAGTTTATATTCTTAAGCATTTCATTAATTTCGTCGTAATTTGCCTTATGGAATTGGAACTTTTTCCTCGGCATGGTCTTATTAATTTTTGGCCTCATAATTGGTATTATATCCAACGGCGGATGAAACCTGTCTACTTCACGAACAGGGTTAGAACTATGAGTAACGCGTATTTCAGCAATATCAGAAAGTATAAGATCAAGAATTTTGTTTTGAAAATTTCGTATATTGTTGTATTGTTGAAGATTATGCAATGCACTAAAATCGGCCAAGCGGTCTTTGAGATAGCCCGTACTTGTGTCAGAGGTAATTAAGTATGGAACCCTATCTTGCGCTACCCAGTTAATACCGGACAAGTTGAAGTCGCCCACAATCAATGTGGGATTATCACAAGATCTCTCCAACACAGCATGGCAATTATCAATGAAATGATCAAACATATCACTCCGAATTGGAGGGGCTAAGTAGACAGCGCAAAGCCTGAGCAAACTGTGCCCACTTGATTTTGTCGAATGCAACTCAATTGTGACCCACAAATCTTCACAGTTGCTCTCCCAGGTATGCATACGCGATGAAACGAGTTTACTAGATACCGCTACCAGAACTCCTCCACCTATACTTTTATGTCGAAAAAGAGGAGACGTTTCCCTATCTCTACGATAAACCGTGAACTTACCATCAAAAATTTCAGAGTCAAAGATGCCGCTACAAAGCCACGTTTCCGTAAATATGTATACATCGTAATCCTCAGACTGTACATGTTGACGCACCTTAGCAAGACTTCCACGAAGGCCTCTAGTATTTTGGTAGTAAAGCTTAATCGAGTTGAATGTTATACAATTTAAAGCACAAGAATATGTCCAGATTGCAACAATTTTACAAAAACTATACTACGACGACAATGAGGAAAGTTTTTCTAAGCTATCTATAAAAATGGTGTTTGACGTTTCATCCTTCTTCATGAAAACTTTTCCATTACGCACCCAAACAAATTTAAAATGCTGTTCCTTAGATTTAAGTCTGGCAGCCGCGTAAATGGTTTTATTGGTCGGTGAAAGATGCTCAGTGACATATATAGGTGAAGGGGGATTAGCTGCAATTCCTAAATGGCTGGTATTTAACTTCTCTGTGATATCCTTTTTCTTATTAAATGTGGATGACGCAGCTAAAAACGTGTCGCGTAATCTTGGGCTACTGAATTTCGCAATGATAGAACGTGGCCTAGAACTCTGTGTATTCAGTTTAGCAACCCTTGTACATAAAATAATATCTGTATCCTTAATTTCACATTTAATAACTTTACTAAGTTGAAGGACTGTGTTTATTAGATTTTCGTTACGGTATTCCGGTACGCATTGCAATTCAATGTTACTCGATCGGGCGTGTTGTTCGATTATATTAAGACTTTTCTTCATATCATTTACCGACTGGACTAATTTAATATTGTCCATTTCAAGCTTATTTATCGTGCGACATTTTTCTTCCAAAGTTGATTTCATTTGCTCATAACGCTCGTTGAAGAATGATAAAGAATCTTGAAAAGTAGATATTAATTCGTTTATTTTGCCAAAGTGTTCGTTAATAATATTTTTTATTGAATCCCGAAATGCTTGATCAATTTCTTGTCTAATGATGTCCCTCAGCTTACCTCCCGTGATATCTTTTAGTAATGTATTATGTTCTACTTGTGTTTCGGAGCGCTGTGCGTCGCTTGGTACAATGGGCGAATTAATTAAATTTGTTTGAGCTGTAGTTGTTGGGCTCAAGTCCCGAGTCGATCTGGCAGGGGTGTTCGTATTATCTTTTTTAGGTAGTCTGTTAATACATACTGGACATTTCCACAAATTCCTATTTTCCATAGACATTAATTTATATCGTTTATCAGATATATTCGCGCATAATAAATCATACCATTCGTTACAAGCAAAGCACTGCAAGCCCTCTCTGCTTTTTATAACTTTCATGCAACCAGAACAATTTTTTGCAGGCATTTTAATTCGGTTACTATTCCTTTTATAATATTATAATAGATGTTTGAATCCAGCGTTTGATAGTATTTTGCCAATACAAAACAGGGTAAAATGTAAAATGGTATTGCGAACGTTAATACGAAGCAGTGGTCGGTGGCGAGAAAAAGGTCTTAAGCGCCGTGAAAAACGCGTCGCTTACGCGTTTTAATGGTTAACACTTCAACTGTTCGAATGTTGTTAATTCCTTGATGTAAATTTTATATTAACAATCTAAAACTGCATAAAACATGTGATATTATTGCACAAAAACTGCTCACTGATGCCGCACTGAGTCTATATTATAATATTAAACTGATTATATACTTTATAATTCCACTTTAACACCGTATATGAATTATAATTCGCACAGCGATTTATCCGTGCACTCGCGAACTTACTCATATTCAAAACTCCATGATGAAATATGACATAAATAAATTTTCTAGTGTTTCATTTTACGCGAGTACCTATTTCTAAAAATATGGTAAAAACGCCAGAACTATTTCTAAAAAGTATCAGGAACTGTAGAACTCAACTGCACGCGATAAGAACTCACTTTTTTTTTTTGATCTGCTAAAAATGATCTGCTAAGTTCACTAACATATTGAATATTATATAATTTGTTTACTGTTAATTAAACAGATTACTAAATAGTTAGTATGTAAGTAATACCCCGGATAAGGTTTCAATATTTATGTACCTCTACAAGTATATATTTCACTATATATTATATCTAATACTTTACATTATGTAATGAGATGAATTTAAACTTCTATTAAAAACCTGAGGTAGATAACAATTTATATCATCATCAAAAGATATTACAGATCGTGTTCATTATTCAACGTATAACCAAATATTGTAGTAAAACTCATTTATTAAAAAGCACTTATCCATAATTTACTTTATAACTCGAAACAAAAGATATTTTGATAGCATATTTCTTAAGCACTTCCACTTTTAAATTGGCTTAAAACTAACGAAAGAGCTGGTTTATTCAACGCTAGAAGATAATCAGGGAAAATAAACTCCTATTTCCATTGTGTTAGAGTTGTTTTTCTTTAAAATTGAGTTCTTAGAGTGTAAATTTTCTCAGGTCAGGCGTAAGTTGTAAAAGCTCAGTTAGAATCTCGTCTAAATGAGGATAGAAAAAGTTTTTCAAACATTTATTCTCAATTACTGGACCATTTTATGTGGAACCGAGTAGGAGCTAACGCTGGGCTTTACAAGATTGTGCCGGCATAGACAAAAAGCCTTGGAATAAATCGTTTAGAGTTTTTTAAAGACCAGATTCTAATGCGTTAAATTTAATGTATTGCTCGAAGTTCACTTAGAAGAGACCTTTCTTTTTTATAACCATTAACCAACATAATAGGTACCTATTACATATAGAAATAATATGTAGGCTACATAATTGTATTAGTGTAAAAAATATTTACTACATAGAGCAACATTTAGAACGAAAAACCGAACACTAGAAGGCCGAGTCTTAAAACAATACTCAGGTAAAGGAAAAAAGATTTATGTTCAACTACAAAAACTTTTCACGAGCTGTATTTATGACTATTGGCTAGACAGTTGAGTCTCAATTTCTATAATCCACATTCAGACATTATTTTTCTCACCCAGAAAATTTAAGGGGCTAAGTTAGGATATACCTAAAATATACATTTTCAAGCAATATTGTAAAATATGAGGTAGATAACAACAATTTAAGGAAACCACGTTTTTGCGACAACGAAATTATGAGCTTGTTATGATTTTCCTTTATGTATTTCGTAATTTCAAGACAGCTTCAACACGTATCTTGCCTTGCAATACAAGATGATTAAAATCATATTTTATTATATTGTAATATTACTAGCTAGCTAGCTTATATAAAAAAAATGATAAATTAATTTGAATAATTGTTTTATTTTAATTTAGAGCTATCAATGAAAGGATTGGATATTTCGTGTGAAGCACCTATTGTCTTAAGAGTAATCAGTGAAACTATTGCTTAGATCTAAATAAAGCATCTCTCTATAAGGAAATGTTTATTTTCATACCATTAATCCGTCAGCCGTGCCATTTAATTATTAATTTACGTTATAAATTACTCATTAATAAGATTTCCATTATATTATGTATGCCGATAATCATTATAACTAAGTGATTATATATTGTTTTGGAAAAATATTCGTTCATCAAAAATAATATAAAAACAAATATACAAAGAAAACACGTGACCCATAAAAACGTTGAACCAAGCTTAAACCAGACCATGTCATATTGAAATGACATTATGTGCGCGATATTAAATTCCCAGTGAAAATGAATTTAAAATTACCTCTTCTAGACGGTGTTTATGAAAAAATATCATCATTTTATAAAACACAAACGCTTCGAGCTATAATTGAAACCGCAGCAAAATAAACTCATCATTGGGAATTTTATAATAAATAAAATAACGAGGGAAACGCTAGGATAATGTAAATATTATATAAAATTATAGGAAAACAAGCTGTTTTATTATGGTTATTCTTATATATAAAAATGAATCGCAAAATGTGTTGGTAAGCGCATAACTCGAGAACGGCTGAACCGATTTCGATAATTCTTTTTTTAATATATTCCTTGAAGTACGAGGATGGTTTTTATGTAGAGAAAACGTAAATATGTACCACGGGCGAAGCCGGGGCGGACCGCTAGTTTTAAATAGATTGAAGTTATCCATCCATATAAAATAAACGAGTATTTGAGAATTATACGTGTAAAAGCGTATATCAATGCGTTAATAGAACTATTTTTTAATACATAATATTATGGTCCCGCAAGGAAGCATTCGGGTCACCTGATTTTCACATAAGTGTGCAAGGCAACGTTTGCTAGAGACACATAGTATCTTTACTTTAAAAGCACATTGTCGTAATTTTTCGGGAGCACGGCATGTAGCAGATCTTATTCCTTGTTGGATTTTAGTAGCTTTAATCCGGTCATCCTCATATTTTTACTTCAATTATTTTTTGTTAGAATTTTTAACTCTCATGATATTTATTTTTTGCTGATATTTAAACCGGGTACGATTTATCATTTTATTCGTCTTATGAAACATAATCGCATGTGTACTTGTCGAATAATTTTACAGTTTTTTTTTTAGGAATTACACATTCAATAACATTTTTGTAATATAAAACCAGGATTGATGATTTTCCGCCTAGTTATTTCGACTATACCGTTACCAATAAATATTTGTAGAGCACACGGTAAATAATATTATTGATAATAATAAATATACACGTCACCAATACACATCAAAATTTTATGAATTCACATTGAAGCATCACTCAACTTTTCCAACACTGCACGAAAACAACCATTATCATTCAAACATGCAAATGAACGGACGGACATCTTAATGATACCGAAATTTCAATAGTGAACTTGGGAGTTACAAATATTTCTGTCTCGTGGGATAGAGAGGCGGTTCCTTTGTTAGACATCCATTCAACTGAGTTGCGGGGGATGGGATTTTGAGTTTTGAATCTGGATAAATGCATGATTCATATGCCAAAGGTTGAAGATATTAAGTATTTTAGAAGTTTTAACGTTATTGTGTGGTGAAACTAATGATAATATGAAGAAACGGAAATTTAGCTCATCTATATAATTAAATATCCTGAAGCAAGATTCGACGCGGAGACCTTCAAGAAAAGGGCATTTATACCTCAATGGCCGGCAACACATTCGCGGTGGCCCTAACATCACGAATGCTTATGGGCAGCGGGCATCACTTTCCATCAGGTGACCCGCCAGCTCGTGTGCCTACTCAAGCGATAAAAAAAGCAAAAAACATACTACAATGATATCTCTATTATTTGCGCATTCTGGTACGTAAATATCTACACGTTTCCACAATGTTCTAGTTATAAATTGATTTACTTATACTTAAAATATTTGAGTTTGTGGATTGTAGATATTTACAAGTCCACATCCCTTATAGTTTTATTTACAAAGTCTTTCATTCGATTTTTTATCGAACATTTGTTAAAAACAAATGGATTTTGTATTATTATTTTCATTTAGACGACCACCTTGACGACATAAGTATTGCAGGTAATACAAAAGTATACTGCGTAGATGGAGGTTATAATAATTACAAAGTAAACACTATCAGGGATTTATTTAATAATCGTATAAAGACAAGCTGCTGACTCGTTAAGATTGTATAAACCTATCAAGAAACTAATCGCATTTCAGCCTAGAAACACATGTAACTATGGAATTCTACTTTTATTTTAGTATTTAATTATATTTGAATACGTGATATGTAATTATAATTTCCAACGTAAACGAAATTTTATACGTTATATATCCGGTGATGATAACATTATTTTTGTTCGAAATTGTGCTTTTTATTCCGTCACATTCAGTTGATTGCTTTCTTATCTGTATTATCCTCCTGTTAATGTTACGAAAATGTTTGTAATACAGAATTTATAAATGGTTAAAGTAAATGTAGAAAAGTAATAATATAACATTATACAATAATTATAATTCCTTATATATTCCTCATGAAACAGGCGTTGAAACCCATAAGTAAGTAAGTATATAAAATGAAAGACTTTGCAACGTTTTATGATTGTTTATTCGGCTTTTCGGTTCCGACGGACTCAACTAAAGAAATCAAAAAATATAGCCTGTGTAACTCAGGAATAATGTATCTGTCTAACGGCGAAAGAAATATCAAAGTTAGTAAGTTGTATATATTTTCGATTTGTAGATGTTGATATTTCCGAAAATAAACGCACATTATGAATTTTAAACATGATTCGTTCGGTTTTTAGAAGCATTATTTTTCAGATAATAATGGAAGTAAAAATGATATGTAATCCTACATCTAAACGCGAGAGTTGGTAGAGATAAATTGATAGACATTTGTTACTCTTTCAATAGAGGATAAATAAATGTTAGATAGGCTATGAGCTGGAGATTGTCTATGTGATATACTATTTTTAATACGGGTTTTACTTGGATAAGTCATTATCTAAAACTAGTATGTTTATAAAAAGTTATGTAGAGTTTCATGTAGAGCAATTTAGAATATTAGTGAATATCATCGGATGATTGTATTATTATGTAAGAACGGTATCCATATAGACATACATATTATTTATCTAGTAGGTACGGGTTAAAATTTTATTACATGTTTTCATGTTATTAAATTATTCCGTCGGCTAAAAGGAAAGCTACGTACCCTGTACGAAAGTGATAAATAATAATTAGTAAAAGCAGTAAAAACAATTTAGAATATTTTAGTAGGTAGTCTTATTGTTGAGGTTAACTTATGATAAGTAGGGAACGCATAGACATACTCGTAGAACACAGCGGAATTCAGTCGGTAGGTCCAGGCATATGGCAAAGGTATGATAATAAAAGTCTACTGGCCTTATTATCATTATAATAATTGTTTTTTTTTACTGGTAGGTACACAATATCTGAATTATTATTTGCGATCGGATTTTATAGATTTAAAGGAAGGGTTAAGGCCGAATAGAAGGGTTAATCTCGTGATTTTCTAAATAAAACATCTTATGAATGTTTAAGTCAATATAATGAGGGAACATGCAAAATTATCACCGCGATCTGGTATACGACGGTAATTATGGATGTGAAAATTGCAAGCTATTTATTGATAGTTCTGCTGTTAACAGTTTCCCTTCAAAAATTTAGTTTTCCTTTACATAATTTTCCCCGATTTTGCGTGCGTGTAGGTAGATAGCTAGATAGCTTACATTACGGCGCAGTGGCCGTTCGGCTTACAAAACAACATTTCTATTCAGTTTACGGCTAAATACATATATTTCTCAAAAAGAATAAATATATGTGATTATAATATAATCACCTATAGAGACAGATAATAAAAACATATAAATCTCGCTAAGCGTAGCACTACAGTAAAATAAAAATATTATATAATGGAGAATGCAGATATAGGAATAATGAATAAAAGGAAACGAGAGGCATTATACATAATACCTGTTAACCACCTGTTTAAGGGATGATTGAAAATAAGGATTTAGTGTAGGTATTTGCAAGTGAAATTATTTATGCGAAATTTTGTGAAATCGGTACAGCAGTTTAGTTCAAATAGTAAAACTTCACGTTAAAAATAGATGGTACTTTTTTATTACTCTACATAAAAAAGTGCCATCTTTTTTATTTTAAAAATATATTGTAGTGTAAAAGATATGAACGCGCGAATACTGAGGGATGTCTAAAATAGTAAAGCGGATAATATATCTCGTTCTTCTAAGTGTTTCGTTATGTTTTATATAAAATGTTATAAAAAGTATTTCTATTTCTTTTTTCTCCGTGTGAGAGCAATAACGCATGTCTATGTGATATTATGCCTATAAGAACAAATGTCTACTCTATGTTGTATTTAAATCGATTTAATTTATGTAAGAGCTTTATAAGCTATAATTAAATATAATAAAGCATGTGTTTCTTTACTTTTGAATTTATGTATGGTCTCTTGCGTAAGCTACGATAGGTCAAGATAGAGCCATGTTTAAAATTATTTTTTAACAAAAATAAATGGACTTATCGCTGGACGTCATATTTTTTGAAAAGTGTGTTGCTTTTAGAGATTTGGCGTAAATATTTTTCATTAAATATGATATTTTCAATATGTAAATACCCTTAATGCTTTTAATTTTCCTAAGATTTATACATTTGCTCTCATATTAAAATAAAGTACTTTAAATATGGTATGAAAATCGAAATATTATTTTGCACTGAATAATGGGCACCTAATGTCCTCATTAGGAGTTATCATTATGATAATATCATAATGATAATTATTTAGTACAAGCAAATATTATTTTGTGATCATAATGTATGGTATTTATAAAAATCTTGTACTGCACTCAAATAAATCATGCGAACTGCTAAGACTTTCAATCAATATAAGTAGGAAATAATGATGTCCCATTTTTCTTTTAATTACAAAAAATACACGCATATTATTTTTTTCGGCGCATTGCAATTTTTTTTCTTATCGCTATAAAGTTTAACTAACTAAGTTAACCTATACCTTAAACAGTAGTTTCATCCGAAAACACAATGTTTAAAATCCATCAACTTTTCTCATTAACAGAGCACAGTCAACAAAAAGCACACCCGATGACGTCGTGAAAAAGTTTCCGAACTTTTTGCCAGAAAGCGCGAGCCGACATTCGTGCGCACGCCGCGACCTCCCGCGATACACTGAGGCTCAACTCCGCCGCCACCCCCATTCGAACACGGCAAAGGATCCAGTTGGTTACATGGTAAGATCGAAATTTGATCGCAGTTAGAATGAGCGCGTACTAAGACAGGTCTCGGGTAATTTAGCCAGAAAAGGCATGGCGCATGCGTTCGGTCGTTCAACCCTTGCAGTGCGCTGCATCGTGGTCCATTACCTCGATTTTTGGATACATTTTGCGGTAACATCCTTTCTGCCTTTTGTGTGTGGTGATGGGGCTGTCGCGTGGCGTGTGAATGGTCGCACAGAACAATACGGACTAGTGTCCAACTTTTTGCGTTAGCGCCAATTTGTTCATTTATTGACGGTACTATGTTTCGCTAATCGTGTTCTGTTTTTCTTTTTCATGGTAGAGAAACTATTATTTTATTTTTTTGAAATTTTTTATGAGATGGCAAAAAAATTATATAAAAATATAGTCGATTTGATAAAATGTGAAGCATTTTCAAAGTATTTTGAAAATCAGCTACATTCTTATATAAATGCTCTACATAATTATATTAAATGTAAAAGAAACTATAAAATTATAGGGTTATTCTGTAATTTTTTAATAACATGTGAAATGCTTGATTTTCAGAAGCCGCGTATGAAAAAGGCATTCTTTCAGGTGACTTAAGGCTCTTCTTTTTCTGTTATAATCATTTTATAAATTATAAATATATCTACTTACATAGTAATCTAATATTCATGATAAATCTAAGTTATATTTTGTAAAATTTCAGTTAGTAACTGTTAAATTTCAGGTTTTGCACGCCTCATAAGCGAAGCGTTGAGGTGGGTACTACTGTCACTTCGCGCAAAACATCTGATTTTTCAAACTTAAAATGTCTTTATGTATCATACATTGCACTTGTAAGATAATACATACACACACATATTAAGAAAAAACACTATTTTTAACGTTCATGATATTTTTGATGTCATTTTTAGGGTTCCGTAGCCAAAATGGCAAAAACGGAACCCTTATAGTTTCGTCATGTCCGTCTGTCCGTCTGTCCGTCTGTCCGTCTGTCACAGCCGATTTACTCGGAAACTATAAGTACTACAGTGATGAAATTTGATGGGAATATGTGTTGTATGAACCGCTACAAAAATATGACACTAAATAGTAAAAAAAAGAATTGGGGGTGGGGCCCCCCATACATGTAACTGAGGGATGAAATTTTTTTTTTCGATGTACATACCCGTGTGGGGTATCAATGGAAAGGTCTTTTAAAATGATATAAAGTTTTCTAAAAAACATTTTTCTTAAAGTGAACGGTTTTTGAGATATCAGCTCTCAAAGTCGTAAAAAGTATGTCCCCCCCCTCTATTTTTATAACTACGGGGTATAAAATTCTAAAAAAAATAGAGGTGATGCATGCTAATTAACTCTTTCAACGATTTTTGGTTTGATCAAAGTATCTCTTATAGTTTTTGAGATAGGTTGATTTAACTGTAATTTATTATATTTGCTGCTACGGAACCCTTTGTGCGCGAGCCCGACTCGCACTTGGCCGGTTTTTTGTTATTTAAACTAGTTAAAAAACAGTTTAAAAAAGTTCTGTCTTGGACGTCCGTGTGTCTGTATGTGCGGATCCTTTTTCTTGTTAACACGATAGCGACCGAAATACTTTACTAATCGAGTCTTTTTTTTTTTTCTCTTACGCTTGAGTATGCTCAGGAATAGAACCCTTTCATTTTTTAGGGTCTGATTCGATGTGGGTTAATTGTTATTAAATAAACAAAAATAATAATTAATAAATATTTATTTAAAAAAAATTATGAGGCGTGCACTTTTGGATTTTCCAAATTATTTTTTATTTATTAGCCAAATAAGTTACTTTCATTACATCAACTGAATCGTGCATTCTACTAAAATAAAAAGCGGGAAAGTTTGTTAGAGTGTATGAATATATGTATTGGTCTATGTTTGTTACTCTTTCAGTTGCCTGATAATAGCTGATGAAATTATTAGAAGATTTTTAGAAGTTCTAAACTATAATCTACGTAATATCATGTGCTAACATCGGCTATTTTTTACCCAGGTTTTACGCGCGTAACGCCGCGAGTTTCAGCTAGTTTATTTAAAGAACTGAATATTTATGCTTGTAATAGAGGAAATACTATAAATAAATAAATCGAAATTAAATACGAACAATAACTAAGCATATTTCTATTGTCCTATGAAATGTATAGTAAGCGTGTAATTAGATTCCATTGTCCTTTGTAAATGAATGAATTTCATAAGGTTTAAGCGTTTTCGGTTAATTAACTATAAAATAATAAAATACTGTTACAGTTTCGCGGACAAATTCATTTAGTATTTAAATTTTATATTGTTGCTTTTACATTTATTGAAATTTTGAAGCCGTTTTTGTTGTGGGTAAAGTTAAATAAGAATGGCAGAAAGCATATTATGATACATTTTAAAGAAGGATAGCATTTATTCTTACCGCATTTATTTTTCAGTATCACACTGTTGAAAAGAAACTACATTAAAAAAACTTCAGACTAAAATGGTACAGAAGGGGAGAAAAATGTTTCTAAAAGTAATGCTTCAACATGAACATAGAGCATCAAATAGCTCTAGAATGAGTTATAATGTTAGTCAATTAATAAATAAAGAATACATCCAAACTCTATATGAAAAATCAGCAAAGAGAAAAATTAAAAACGCACATGTATTGCTCTACAATATACATAATATATCCGCACTTACTTATTTTGCTGATAGTCGATAAAAAAGTATTAGTAACATTACAAATTAACCGTGTCATTATTAAAATTAAGAACATTATCACAAAGCCAGTTAATATAATGCCGGATAACATCTCAACAAACCGGGCTTGAAGTAAAATTCTAAATTGCAACAACGGCATTCACTAAAAACACATTTCACTACGAGCAGTTGCTACATTTAATCAAAACCAATGTTTGAAACTGGAATCAACTTGTACAAACTGGTTTCATGCAGTCATTTCCATTTTTGTTATTGAATAAAATGTTATTTTTTGTTATTTGCGAACAGTAAACATTGTTTATACGTAACTAATTGTTACGAGTAGCCGAGGCTGGATAAACTATGGTTGAATTTGATTTCACAATTGGGTTGCTTTATTTTTAGTAAAATATTGCTAGTGAAATTTGATGCGTTGCTTATTGTACTGTTGTAACGTTTAAAAATAAAGGGTGAAAGTTAATGAAAATTTCAATTGATATATAAAATATGTGTGTTGCATAATAAATATAAATGACACTATGAAATAAAGAGTAGGTGCTATTAGAATAATAAATAAGAAACATAACATAACTTAAGACTGTTAAAAGACGATTTCTTACAAATCGACCCCATTCAACAAAATTATTTCAGGTCATTAAATCACACTATTAGGCCTAGCCTACTATTTAGGGTACCTATACACTATACAGCCACTTACACAGTCCTTTAGAATGCGTTCTAACCGAGTGGGCTCGCATTAGCCGATAGTATTGTAGGCAGGTGACGTGATCACTGAACCCGGCTTATCGCAGTCAATACCTAATGTCGGTATTATGTGCTACTCAATTATGTACGCTCTCCTTAATATAAGCCCGTTTCGTATACTGCTTGTACTGAAATCGGTGGCTAAAATAACGATTCGTGAGCCAGATAGTGTATTTATATTCTGATATAGTTTGCAAGATTGGTTATTTTCTATTGAGTCATGACTAAGTATTTTTTTGTATGAAGTATATATAGTGTGATTTATTGTAAATAACTTAGCACACAGATGATCTTGTTTTTTTATCAATTGCAGAAACGAAATATGTATTGGTATAATAATGACATCAACAGCAATTCCCTAAGCCTATCATATATTATCGCACAAATAAAAAGATTTTTACACGCTTGAAACATCTATTAGGGTTAGGATTTAAATTTGTCACCGCTCTATCTCACAATTTTTTAATTTAAAATAACTAACCCGCAATATAATTTAAAAAGATCCAGTAAAGTACTCTGTGCAAAGTACAAAGGGCAAGTTTTTGTACACTAGATTTTTTCCGCCTCTTTATGTAAATGGACATGTTTTCGCAGTATTACTATATTCTTCATCATCATTGTATTATGATCTAGTGAGATAACATATTCTGGGATGATAACTAAATTATATTAAGATAATACATACTTCTGCGTCATTTACACTAATAATGATTTGTAAAGGCTAAAAAGACTATTCCTGAGTAACTTACATCATGTTCTTATAGTATTCCTGGAAAATCTAAAAGATGTAGAGTATATTATTATGTTACTATTTTACGAAGTGAGCTTATAGCGCCTGTTAACTATTAATTTATCTGTAATATAATGTTTAACAACGGAAACAAAAGGACGGCTCTTTCGAATCTTTATGTCTGGCATATGACTCATCATTTATTTTTCCATAAGAACAATACTAATGTTTAATATTAGTATAGATAGATAAGATACTGCACAGCTGATACTAAACTAACATAAACTAATACCAGGGCACCATAAAATCCAACAATTAATTCAGTTGCAGAAGCTACAATGAAACAGATAATAACAATATACAGGACTCGTGGGAGCAATTAGTCAAAGCATAAATTCACGCAGTAATAAACAAATTAATAAAGGAATTTCAATGTAGCGGTAATCAAAGACGCGGAGTTCAGCGAATGCAATAAGCATAGTATTGGATCAATCGAATTTGTCGATATCACCTGCTTTGCTAGACCGTCTGTGGCGTAAAATGGTGCTTTCATTTACACACTACTAATTAATATTATTTAAAAATTGTTTGTAAATAGTGTTATGTATTATGTTATGTACATATGTTTTTATGACTGGTTAAAAAACGTATTATAATGAAAGAAACATTTTGTAAGTTTTAGGTGCATAAACTGAAACTCTACATTTGATATTTTGGAAGTTTAAGTTATTTTAATTCTATTACTTTTCCAGAGCGCAGGTGTCAGACGCTCTTACTTTAAAAACTATAAATCATATGTTGAATGTAATGTATATGTACGTGTTTTTTTAATTAAGTACCTATAATAAATTAACACATTTTTTTAAATTTTCTAATTCAATTTATTTTATCTACAATAAACCTAATTTACAGATAATCTATGCACTTAAATAGATCTGCGAAATATAATTTTAATTGTTTTCATTAAAATTACAAACATAAACAAGGCAACAATTCTGACGCAGAAATATTATTTAAATCTCCGGAGCCGGGGGATTTGCGGTTTTATGGCGCGATCGACAGCCTTAATATAACTGCAAATCAGGAGTGAAAATGTCAGTTTAGAAACCGTAATTTATTGTGCTAATACTTCGCGATTAGAGTGTAAAACATTTATTTGACTAGAGTAGACTTTTAAATATTAGAAATTAATAGAAACCTCTCTTACTATTCAATCTGATTTTCAACTAATCAAATGCATAAATTTTATTTAACAGACATTCCACATACCTAGATACATTATCAGTAAAATATCGAAATCATTATTGATTTGGATCTAGTAGTAAGTAGTTGTAGTAGTTGAATAGCTCACTTTCTTGTTTATATTATGAA
>CAJQZN010042876.1:0-12166 GCA_907164685.1 Colias eurytheme
CCTCCTTCGACAGTTCCACGCCTTGAGACTGCAGCCATTCCTGTTAACAGTCGACTGTCAGAGTAATTCTATGTGTATGACAATAATTGTAGTGAATTATTAGAAGGAATTGCTCTATCATATCGTGCTATGGTATCCCCATATTTTTCTTTGCGTATACTCTCTAACGGAAATAATATAATCGATATCTTTGAACATATTTTTTTATAAAATACTTGCTGTAGCGTATGTTTGAAATTTGCAAGAGCGCGTTTTATGATTTATGCAATAGTCGTAGAAATAATGAAAGAAATACTCTACTTTTCTATTCTTCGAGAGTCTCGAGTTAGGTTTCTTTGAGTATTTTGCAGGCAATGAGAAGTAATCATCGTATATTATGGAAATTTCATCGTTATTTTATGTATGTTGGAATCGGAGAAAAAGAAGTAAAAAAACTTGTGACGTTTTGTACCCATAAATAAACATCATTCTACAATCAAATAACTAACTATGAGATATCAATGCGTAGGTATTTGACCCATCTGTTTAAACATAGTATATTGAAAATCAATTATTGAATTGAATCTACGCTTTATTCTCTAAGTTAGTGACGGTATATAACCAACCCATCCAGTTTTTATTTTCGGCAGATCCACCATGAGCCTCCGTGGCGCAATTGGCTAGCGCGTTCGGCTGTTAACCGAAAGGTTGGTGGTTCGAGCCCACCCGGGGGCGGCCCACATTTTTATTAAATTTTACTCAAAAAGACCAGCACATAATACATTTTTAAATATTTTTGCGTATACTCCCGGATATCTTATATATCTCGTATAGTATCTCGTGTCGTACCTTCTTTTAACTTACGATGGAAACGAAGATTAACTTCCCCTCGTAAGCATTATGTATGGATTTTTATACTGATCGGTTTCACAACTTCAGGGTATTTCCTCTTAGCTTATCTGTCAGCTCGTATGAAGTAAAATAATAAATAATGTATGAAAATATGTTTACCACAGACTAATAATAATATATGTACTACGTATACAAGTTTTACTTTCCTATTTATTCTAGACATTGGCGGAGTCCTATTGCGTGTAACCAATAATAATCATCCAAATGAAGAAGAAAATAAAAATACGACAAAAAGATCACAAAAAATGGCCATCAGGGACATAATCAGTAAGAGGTTAAACCGGCCCTTATTTTTATATTGCATTGCATACAAACGAACTCCCGACAAAAATCATCAAACATTTTCTACGGGTAGGTTGCCTCTACATTGTTTGGTCCTTTTTTAATGAAATTTGTAAAAATTGTTATGTTTGACACACAGATAAATAATGTATGTTTTGGACGTATATTTTATGGCAGCCCTTTTGATGATGTGTGTTTAGAAGTAGGTACATTTCTTTTGATAAATTATAGACAGGAAACAGACGAACGAAGCTTAGTCTAACGGTGAAGTTTGGTGTCCTCTATTATATATAAATAATAATAAAAAATAGTGAAATGGATTTTTTTTAATTTTGCTTTTGTATTTTACAATTCAAATAGACGCAAACAATCCTCACACAAACTTAGCATATTTTATGTACTAGGCGCCATCTTGTGCTTTGCCCTAGCTTTCCGCCCGCGACTTCGCCCGCGTTTCATAGAAAAAACCCGCATAGTTCTCGTCCCCGTGGGATTTTCGGGATAAAACCTATCCTATGTGTTAATCCAAGTTACCCTCTATATGTGTGCTTAATTTCATTGTAATCGGTTCAGTATAGTATTCGCGTGAAAGAGTAACAAACACACACATCCTCACAAACTTTCGCATTTATAATATTAGTAGGAGGACTAATAGGATAGGATTGTGGTATTATATTATTAGATGTGATTTTGCTATCAAACATCGGTAACACTTGGCCTATGAGTACTCTATGAGTTGCGAAAACTCATAGTCTATAATCACAACAAGACTATATAAATATTTAATTATAATATTTAATTACATTGTTCTACAATTATGACCATATTTCTATAAGTTAAAACAACGAACTAGACGTTATATTATTTTATAGGTATTAATTAATGTGTCCTGCAGTACACGTTCATAAGGAGCAAGTTATTTTACCCTGAAATATGCTCGTACATCATAACAGGTGTTTGTAATTTCATGGTATATAATATTATAAATTCTGTGTTTTAGTTTTATGAGATTTTCTTTTTTGATAATAATTTATACACTTAAAATACGTGTTTCTTAAAAGAAACTACTGCTTTAGAATCAGTATCATTTGCAGCTCATAGTAATTAGAGTACCTCTTACCGTATTCAACTCTGTATATTATGTAAATAAGTAAGTTTTTCTATTATAGGTAAGTATAAAGTCAAGGCTACTAATGATTTATAATAGCAGGTTTTATTATTACAAAAGTCATATTATTTGTTAAAGTAGTAAGAGAAGTCAGCCGTAGTTTATTATATCATAAACTACGGCTGACTTCTAAATAAATTAAATCAAATTTAAAATCAAATTAAATTTTCTATATAAATTTTATATTTCCATTTTAATGCCATTTATTTTAAATCAAAATTATTGAATTTAACAATAGCTTTTTTTTCATATAACAGTGGAATTTTACTCCGAAAACCAGCTAAGTTTTTTTTTAATTACCGTTATACGGACGTAGGTATTTGGAGATCGGTTATCATTTACAAGTCGGATACCCAACGTAGCGGTAACGTGCGAGTTAATTTTCAAAATGATTGAATTATCACTGAATAATCCCGTTGTGCAAGCATATATCGTTCATTCAACCATCCTAGCTGGCAAGTTATTATTAATGAGCATTTTGACCGCTGCAGTGCGTATAACGTTAAAAGTGTTCCCAAATCCAGAAGATGCAAGTTTTCTGAGAGGAAAAGTGAAGTTTGGTGACCCCACAGTGGAACGTGTACGACGTGCTCATCGTAATGATTTGGAAAATATTCCAGCGTTCTGGATCCTTGCAGCTTTCTACTTGACGATCAACCCGTCTGCTGCATGGGCTATTATGTTCTTCAGGGTGTACACTGCATGCCGTATTGTGCATACCATAGTATATGTTATCCCTGTGCCACAGCCGTCGAGGGCCCTTACTTTTGGTATTGCCTATGCTATAAAGATGTGTATGGCAGCCCAAATAATTTTATACTATATAACATCGATATAGAAACCATTACTGGCAACTGTAAATAGTGGTACGAGGGGTATTGTTTTTTTTTAACGTAACATTACTCGGTTTCCTTGACATTGGTGAAAGTTCAACGACCTACTACGTATGTCATGTGTGTTCGTTGTTAAACATAGTTTACTCAAGCGCTTAATAAAGTTCTTATGGACACAACGTGTGTTTTTCATTTCTAGATATTTAAAAACTCTCGAACATACTAATTAGTAATTAGTAATCGCAAAGGTGTTTATCATAACACCTAATATTTACACAAAAGAAGTTCACTGACCTCAAGCGATGTCAACATAATATTTCAATGTTATCCAAATATTATCCTAGGTATGTTTTAAAGTTGTATAAAGTACCTATCAAGTTGTGAAAACGTTAAAAGTTAATAATGTAAAATAAACATATTTTAACAAATCGTTGTAAAATGAAAACGCAAATATTGTTTTGCAACTTATGTAACATTTGTATCTATCCACTTCATATAATTATATCTCGGCTTCGAGCTCTGACATCATTCAGGCGGAGTCTCGCACGTTGATACAACGTTGATCAAGTGTTGTTACTCTTTAAAAAAGCTAATAATATTATAACAAAATGGTGCCTGTAACAATAGCAGAACCCGCTGTGCGTACGTTTATTTTCTACTCTGGCGTATTGGGTGCGAAAATGTTGCTCATGTCATTTTTAACTGCAAGGCAAAGATACAGGAAAAACGTATTCGCCAACGAGGAGGACGCAAAGGCAAAGAAGGGGATTGTGAAGTATGATGACCCAGACGTCGAGAGAGTTCGGCGGGCGCATTTGAATGACCTTGAGAATATTCCTGTATTCTGGGTCCTGGGAGCATTGTACTTGACGACAGGTCCATCTGCAGCTACGGCAATCACGTTGTTCCGGGTTTATGCCGCTGGTCGCATTTTACATACAATAGTGTATGCTGTTACACCTATACGTCAGCCGGCTCGGGCCATCGCATTTGGAATACCTATGTTAGTGTCGCTGTTCATGGGGGCAAAGGTTGCAACACATTACTTGGCAGATATGTAAATAGGCATATTATGAACTTGAAAACGGTCAAGCAGCATTTATAAAACATGTGATTTGTGATATTTGAAGTTTTATTATTGTACTTTATTCTACAATGCTCTAGAATTTCATAGACCTAGAAAACCAAGATATTTTTTTATATTATTAGTTATTAAATATTGTGTTTATCATTCTTCTATTTATTTTTTGCCCTATGTCCTACCTGTGAAGATGGAATAAATCCAGAACAACTAAAATAATTAAAACATTATCAAGAAATATAAGGGTCGATAGTAGTCTGATATTATCTTTATTATCTAGGTATCAGTTATCACGACCTGATAACATTACTCATAATATAGGTAACTTATCTAGAATCAATACTTGAACGGTTTATACAGAATTATTATTGTTATTCGTAACAGTGTTACCTACATATTATAAATAAACCACTACATATATCATCAAAGCTTCCATTTTAAATTTAGAAATATAGGTAACTAACTTGTAATGTACCTATAACTAAATGATATAAACACTTGAATTAATTTATTTTTAAAGGTTTACTAAGCATCAAGGTTATTAACGACCGACGCGACGTGGTTTTATGATAAAACAAGCACCATCAGTCAGTTATTATTTTTTTTAATAGTCGTTGTGGACCTTAATGACTGGTTTAATGATAATCTCTATTCTTTTATATTGTTAACTACATACCTACCCAATTATATTTGAAAGGATTTTTGTTCAAATTATGACGATTTACCTGGAACGAAGAAGAAAGGAGCAAAAAAAGAAAGGAGCAACCTATTTAATTTATTTTTCCAAAATCAAATTAACCTGAGTACCTACCTACCTGTACCTAGTATTTCACCATAAAATTACCTAAAACATTATTTTTAAAACAGGACGAACTATTATAGAGAATAACCTAACACACACACAGATATTTTTTGGCAATTATCCTCATATAACTGTTATTTTACATGTCCAATAGCCAGTCAGAACTCAATAAACCTATAGTCAGTATCCTTATAGACTAGCAGATAAATAAAACGCGTTTGTTTCCCCTTGAGTTAACTTGTGACACAGAATATTTCTTGTGAGAACCATGACACCTTTAATGTTAGACCAGCGAGTTCGCAGCTTCATATTTCACGCCAGTGTTTTGGGTTTGAAAATGTTATCCATGTCGTTTCTCACTGCGGTGCAGCGATTCCGTAAGAGAGCATTTGCCAATGAAGAAGACGCAAAGATTTTAGACAAGAGCGTAGTGACATTAACCGATCCAGACGTGGAGAGAGTGCGCCGAGCCCATTTAAATGATCTAGAAAGTATTCCACTGTTCTGGATTTTGGGAGGGTTGTATTTGACAACCGGCCCGTCTGCTGCTTTAGCTACAACCCTTTTCCGTACATATACAGTAAGTCGTATTGTACACACCGTTGTTTACGCAATCATACCATTACCCCAGCCAGCACGTGGTATTGCATTCGATATTTCATTTCTAATTACACTTTATATGGGAGCGCAAGTTATATCACATTATATAACGAGTTATTGAATGCTTCTTTTATTATTACCTAACAACTGGTTTATTCAAGAACAAGTTCAATGTCATTGTTTAGATTATGACCTGCTTGGAACGTATTTTAAGTAAAGATTTCTTCTATTACATACAGTTATGAAAAAACGCATGAAAATTCGGCGAGTAGCGTTACATACACTCACAAACAAACGTAGGTCCTATCGACAACAAAAGACAACATTTTAATAATAATAATCATTGTTTTGGATTATAGGTACTGTTTTTGTAAAAGCCCTACGTATAATAATTATTTTTTAATATATCTTTCATGTACAGACACCGTTCGTCAACGGTTTAATTATATGTACTTAATTATATATATTTTTATCATTACTTTTAGTTTATTAATGATAAAATATCTCTCCAGTTTATATTATCATCCTCTGTGCTTCGAGTGCTGACATCATTTAGACATAGACTCGCACAGTAATATAACGTTTACCTCTCAGTCCGTGTTGATATATTTTAGTCTTTGGAAAACCAGTTTTAATATCACAAAATGGGGCCTCTATCATTATCTGAACCCGCCGTCCGTTCTTTTATTTTCTACTCTGCAGTGTTGGGTCTGAAAATGTTGTTCATGTCATATTTAACTGGTAAGCAAAGATTCAAGAAAAACGTATACGCAAACGTGGAAGATGCAAAAGCAAGGAAGGGAACAGTGAAGTATGACGACCCAGACGTCGAGAGAGTTCGGCGGGCGCATTTGAATGATATTGAGAATATACCTGTTTTCTGGGTCTTGGGAGCATTGTACTTGACGACGGGTCCGTCTACTTTTATTGCAACAACATTATTTCGGGTGGTTGCCGCGTGTCGCATCTTATATACAATAGTATATGCTGTTAAGCCCATACCTCCACCGGCTCGGGGCATCGCATTTGGAATACCTTTGTTAGCTTCGGTGTACATGGGGGCAAACGTTGTATTATACTTCCTGTTGGATCTATAAATATGCACTTTAAAATGGTGAAGGAGTATTTGTTAAGACATGTGAGTGATGTAGTTGTATTATTGCACTTTTTACTGCAATGGTGTTGTATTTACTTAAAAAGACGTTGTTTTATATGATTGTTTACTGAATAAATTTGATTTTTTATATCATTTCATTGTATTTATTTGTCCTCAAGAATATCTATAAAGATTGTTACAAGTTCATCTGCGTAGGAAATGGTTGCAGATTGTTGAAATCAAATTCAAACGTAAATTTTTCGTCTAAAAGATACCTGGCTTTGAAAAAAATACCTTCAGGGGAGAGGCTTATGGAGAGGGAAGTCTTATAAATATTTTAAAGTATGACTTTAAAATATTTATAACACTTTAACAAAAATATTCATATAACACGTAGAAGATTTCATGAATTTCCATCTTCCAGTGCATTTACATCAAACGAACATAGAGCTAGAGTAAGGGCATCCTATCGTATTATTTTAGTGTAAACGAAAACTCGTACCTATTCAGTGTTGTTCAATATTAGAACATAACATATAATCTTTTCGAACGCACTAAGAACAACGAAAGAATTCTCTACGCTTGACATAGGGCTGACTTTTCAATCCTTGGATAAAACTTATTCGTCGAATAATGTATAAAACTACCATTTTAAAAACGTATTCTATAATTGCCCGTATTTGACAGTTTACGTGATATTTTAATATTATCGTGTAATACTTTATTGGACGGATAAGTTTTATCCAAGCATTGAAAAATCGGCCCATAGTGGAGTTAAATTTAGCATTCGCTCGTTTGATGTAAATGCACTTTTCCGCATATTCATGAATACTCTCCATACCATGTAGGCTCTCTGGATACTTTTTTGCATCAGTTTTAAATTTAGTAAGTACTTCTTTTTTAACCTCTTTAATCTTTATTCATATGAGGAGTTTTATTATAAAGCGTACTTACCTGTCTAGATATACCTTGTGCTCTGATTTTTTTTAGTTTGGAAAATGTGTCATTTATTATTTTTTAAGGCTGCACTTAAAAAACAGATAAATATTATATGATGTAGAACTGATTTATATTATTTTATAAGTTACGATTACTTACAACAATAATAAGTGAGTCATCAAATGATTATACATATATTAGACGTTAATCTATAATACATTATTGTAACTATAGCAAAAACATTAAACACAAATGACAAACATTAATTCATAATAACATAAACTAAATGAATGCAAGATAATTAACAATTATAAATATTATTTGATCAAATAAGTAGATTTTACCTTATTAGCACACCTTCGGAGGTTGTTAATTGTTGCGGTGTTTTTACATTTTTGTACATCGATAATCTCTTGGGTTTTCAATTGATTAACATGATTAGTAAATATAGAGATTAATCTTTTTCAGCACTTTTTTTCAAACGCAACCTTTTTAATGAAAATTAATTAACTAAACTTAAATAGAAATCAATACACTTTTCCAATTATATCCCACACGCCACTGTAATTTTTATCACTTGTTTATTTTAGTAAAAGCCACCCCTAAATTAATTAGGCATCATATAGGTACCACGTATGGTATCGAAAAAATAATAGAGAGCCCCCTTCGTTATTTGGAGTAAAGTAATCATGACATGGCACTTTTTACTCTGTCTAAAAACAGAACGGTAAATTGTGTCATGTCATTGTTTAGAAACTCCGTTAAAATATTATGCAACTTATATGGCTATCATGTGTATCCATCCAATTGATAATATTATGATCCTCTGTGCTTCGGGCTCTGTCATCATTTAGGCGAAGACTTGTACATTAAAACAACGTATCGAGTGTTGTTACGATTTTCTGTGTGGACAAACTACGAATATTATAACAAAATGATGTCTCTAACATTAGCAGAACCCGTCGTGCGTACATTTATTTTCTACTCTGGCGTTTTGGGTCTGAAAATGTTTTTCATGTCATTTTTGACCATGACGCAAAGAGTCGGGAAAAACGTGTACGCCAACGAGGAAGATGCAAAGGCAAGGAAAGGTACTGTGAAATATAACGACCCGGACGTCGAGAGAGTTCGGCGGGCGCATTTGAATGACCTTGAGAATATTCCCGTTTTCTGGATCCTGGGAGCATTGTACTTGACGACGGGTCCGTCTGCATTTATAGCCTCCACGTTATTCCGGGTGTTTACTGTGTGTCGAATTATATACACAATAGTATACGCTGTTAGGCCCACACCTCCACCGGCCCGGGGCATCGCATTTGGAATATCTGTGTTAATCTCGATTTACATGGGGGTACACGTTGTACTCTACTACTTGGCAGATATGTAAATATTCACTTGAAACCTTTCAAGGAGCATTTTGTATAACATTTGATGTGTGTTGCGTGTGAAATTGTATTATTGTGATTTACACTACAACAAAATGGTCTAGAATTTAATTGCCTAAGAAAATTAAGATAATGTTTTGTATTTAATAGTTATTAAATGTTTTGTTTGTAATACAACTGTTTTATTTACCCCCATAAGTGTGTGAAGTCCCATGTCCCCAAGTGGGGTAAGGGGCAGATGCATTATACATCTGTTTCACTGATCGATTTTTCTTTAGGGACAAGTAGGTGATAAGCCTTCTGTGTCCTACCAGACCGAGAAATTTTTTTTCTTCGTCTCCACTGGGAATCTAACCCAGGACCCCTCGGTGCTACCGCTCGTGCCTCAACCACTGTACCAAGGCGGTCAACGGTTATTTACCCCCATGAATACATATAAATATGCATATATGATATATCAATTATATAGCCACGGCTATGCTCTCTCTATCAGAAGAAATTCTGAATGAGATATTTCACGGCGATAAAATGTAATCTGTATCGCGATAGTGATCTATCGAGCCTCCTAAATGTAACCAGACAAAAAATCATATCTTAAAATCAGGATTTATACATAATTTTTCTTTGGGATTGAAATTCTTCATTTTACCAGTTATTTTCAAATAAGCCTATTTTCGTGACATCCCGTGGTGATGGTAATATGGGGGCAATGCAGGTAAGTATTGTTAAATTGGGGATAAAAAAATATTTTTTTCTTGTGGGATATCATTCGAAAGGTCTATTTAAACCAAAGCGAGATTCATTTATAATTTGATTTAATATTTAGCAATTCAACCCGCGTTTAGCAAAATTTGGAAGAGATTGCATGATGCATCCTTAGGTTATGTGTATGCCGGATCAACACAGGCGAAGCCGGGGCAAGCGGCTTGTCCTGTACAAAAGCAAGATAATGACTTACGATTACGTACTCTATGTTTAGAATGATGAATAGACATTAATAAAGAGTAAAGACCAACAATAAGAGCGAATTATTAAGAAAAACAAGTCTTATGATCTTATCGAAGGTGGCCAGTGATCTTAATTATCATTCAAACTTTTATATAATTACTCATAATAAAATATATTATGTAGAATTAATATTTGAACATTACTTACAGTATAATATTTTTGTATTTTGAGTATTACCCCAGTCAACCCGTAGTAATGTGTTCGATATTTCATTTTGCATTTTTTTTATATCACATATTGATATACCTAGTAGTATAATCAGTTATTGAATGTTCTCTGTAATTAATAATTATTATCGCTCCGGCAACTGGAGTATTCAGTACTAAGTTCAATGTCGTCGTTGTAAATTTATCAGTTTCCTACATACTGTACGTTTATCGGACTGCTCGTACATTTAAGAAATATTTATTTATAACGAAAATACTATTAAAATTATTATGAGAATTGTTTATTTACCACAAAATACTTGGTAAAAATTGTTTTTATGATTGATGATAAATCTAATACATATTTGTATTGTAGGTACTTAGTTATAATAAAGTAGTAAGTACATAGGTACATATTATTTTTTTGTTTCATACGAAAGATAACAGGTACCAATGACATAATATTAAGTTCGGAGGCATATAGGTACATAGTATTGTACAAGTAATTTCAATATTGATGTATTTTACAAGAATATCCATTGCAAAAAGATAAAAAAAGCAATTGTCATCATTAGTCTATTATTCCTATATTTTTGAATCAATGATTAGTTATCAAAACTTTACACCTACCTACACTTTATTTTTCCCTTGTATGACTCAAAATGACATTGCGGATTTTTGTTTGGTCATCTATAAAATAAATTATCCATATACCTTATTGCATTTTATTGTGAAATACATCCGTAATATTTCTTTTTATTCCTTATAGATGGATAGGAAGACAATATTCATGAAAATCGTGTTAACATACAACTTCTTAAAATAATACTTCCACATCACACATGATATAAGCTACATGTATTTACTTTTACACACTAGCTAACAAGTAACACACTTTATAGGTAACATAGTTTATTGGCTAGCCGTCCGCGTCGTGGACAATATAAAAACCACCCAAGCTATTCCTGGGCTATAAACACATTTACTTTAAGCCCGTCGACCTCACTTTTGGCTTTATTCTAAAAGCCATTCGAAGGTTTTACGGCATCCATTCGTTTCACATTATAGCTCTGTTAATGCGAAAAAGAATCACATTTTGAATATAGAGCGCAGTATAGATTATTATTATACACGCATTCCAGGTTTATATCTTTCATAAATATATATGGATATATTACTCGTAACACGTTTATATTTGATTACAAACGAGATGGCATCCTAGTATAATTTTATTTTATGTCTAGGTTCCGGAGCTGGCAAAGAAATTGCGCGTCACCGGAATCATTGCAGTTAAGTTTAGGAAATAACTTTTAGGTAGCGATACATTCACGCGAATACCTTTAAATATTACAAAGGTCTAAAAATTAAAGCATATCAATGTAATTTCGATTACCTACTACCTATCATATTATCAATACAACAAATAGGTATAAATATAATATTTCTCAACTTCTCAAAGCACAGAGCAAGTAGGTACCTAATATAGGTATTCTGAAAGTAGCAATCATTTACATGTGATGATGAGATTTTGAGAGTGAAGGATCAGGACAAGGCGAAATAAATATGTTGAACTTTTCAACAAAGTACATACAGGCTGCTACAAATTTTCTCGGATTTACAGTTTACTACACAATATTATGAGACAATGAAATTTCTTATCTTCATAGAAAATGCAATTTTGCGAAGCGTAGTTAAATTCTATGAACATAATATACTTTGAAAGTATTATTCACGAGTCTTGAATATTGTGAATAATAGAAAATTATGTAATAATTTGAAACCCATAATAATAAAACAAAAATAAAAACATCAATGAATTTGTCTTCGTTAATCGAGACCTAAAAAATAAAAATATGGAAAAAAAATTAGGAACCAAAGGAATACAATCGAATGGTCCGGGAGCCAGCAGCAGATTTTATGACCAAGTTCCTCTCA
>CAJQZN010042877.1:0-20660 GCA_907164685.1 Colias eurytheme
AAAGGAGTGTATGGGATATCATACCATATCAATCAGCAGCCCATACAACTAGCAACTTCAAATATTATGTAAATGTTGTTTACGATATGAAAAATAGTAGTTACTTTGGTAACATGTACATTATGCAAATTACATTTATTTACTTTATCATTTGTTCGTTTTGCATCATTTTCATTCAGAATATCATCAGACGATCTTTTGAGATAACCTGCCATAATCTTTCAGTCCGAATTATCAAACTTACTTGAAGTACTGTCAGTTCCTAAGTAAAATTAATTTTAACACTAACGAAACATACCCATTATGGTCGTCAGCGGAGTAGTTGACAGTACGGACGGTACCATCAGGCTCAACTAGTTGGTACTGGCCCTTGACGACATCACCATCACGCGCTTCCCATTGGCTCTTGTGGTCACCAGTGTGGCCGTCGGCGACACCGTAGTTGAATTGGTAGCGGGGGTGGGACTGGAGAAGAGAATATTAGATATGATGGTTGTGTTTGTATCAAAGTTTTGAAAACAATTACTTTTAAGAGGACTATCCTGACAACAAGTATAATTATAAAGTCTTTACTTATCAAGCAGACGTTTTCAACAGTGATAGATTAAAGGAAAAATAAATATACTAACATAAACTTCAACAGGGGCAACGGCGTGCGCGACAGGCGCGTGGTAAACCGGTGCCGCATGCGCCACGACCGCGCCGTGACCTGCAACACACCTTTAGCTTTGATTGCAATTAACAGTTAGACATAGGTTAATAGAGATAGAGTGATAAGATATAAAGGTTAATCAGAATACGATATTTTTTAATTTTGTAGAGCTTTTTTTTAATTGTAGTCACACAACTGGAATTTGGATGCATGGAATTGCTTTCTTCGTCTTTTACGAGATTAAGGACCAGTTTCACAGATTCCTTTTATTGTTTGTTTAGTTTATTTAAAAAGTATCAAATTGGCTATTGGCAACATTATCAGAAAGCCGTGAAACCAGCACTAAGTATTTAAGATAGTTTCAAAAATGACCTAGCAACTTTTCACAATTTCACTTTATAAGTTAATCATCACTCAATACGTTAAGTTCAAATTTCACAATCCACTCATCCATTTGCCATATTCCTTTGATTTACCTAGACCGTATCCTCCATATCCACCATAGCCTCCATAGCTGATCGCTGGAGCAGCGACGGCCGGAGCCGGGTGACCAAGCACGATGCTCTGTGAGGAAATAGCTCCGTGGCCGGCGAGCAAGCCACCCCGGGCGACGGCGAGCAAAGCGCACGCTACTAACGTCTGAAATTATTAGAAGTAGATCATTTAGGTATTTTATTGCATTATTTGGCAAAGCAGTTCATCATGACAAGTATTTAGATATTTCAATTTGTTATGTGATTAAGATTATCGGATGAAACGTTCGAATTACGATAAATAAAATGATGAATTGAGCAATCATAATTGGCTTGATAACCAAATTAGGGGTCATATAAAGAAAACACTTTATATTGATATTAATGTCAATAAAGTTCATAAATTAAAGGTTGATAGAATTATGGTAACAGTTTTATTTTTGACAAATGTTAAAAGATATTGAGGTCATTAATCAAATTAACACAACTTCAGTGTTAATGATGACAACAACAATCAAAACAAGTTTAGAATTGATTTTTTAGGAAAAATAGAACTTTTCAAATCCACCCTTATTTACCTTAGCGAACATTTTGTGGTTTTATCCTAGGATCCTAAGATACGTTTGTTTACTAAGCTCTAGGGCTTGATATGTGTCTAAATGTAAGATATCTGGCGCTTATATAGTGCCTAGAACTATGTCCTATAGGTACGGACCTTAGATATTGCCGGCGGTATCGGAGACACAAGTGCGAGTTAGGCGCTGGCTTTGAAACAGGATCGTTATCTGAGGAGGATAAGATATGTATTTTATTTTATTCTTAATTGTAATATTTGAAAGAATAATGAGCATGTGATTATCAATATATTCAGCTTTTGAAGACTCTCAGATAGATGCGTCACTCGATATCTACCTCAGAACGATATAGTAAGGACGCAGCGAACAACACCTCCCAAACTCATCATACCACGTAGCCTGTATTATGTTGGCACGACCATGTCAAATAAATTTACATCGCACACGAGGGCAGTGGGCACAGTCGCCACGCATCAAACAAATTTAATATAAATTCCATTACAATTTTTATTATATTTACATGATAAGTATTAAAATTTAATTATACTTCCTTTCCTAATTAGATTGCTGTTCAGCAATAAGGCCGCCGTTTGTACAAATGATGCTTTTTTGTGATATGGTTCTCTTTTTTTGCTTTGTCCATTCATGTTTGTACAAAATAAATAAAAATAACTTAGCAAACAATATCAATCGCATCATCATACGAGATTGTGATAAAACAATATTAATGAGTATAAATGTTAATCGAATATACCTACGTATATTGAGAATTGTGAAATTAATAGGACTAGGACGAATATATATAATTTTATATCCTGTTGGCATAATTTAATAACCTGGAGTACCTACCTACCGCTTTAACCAGTGTATTTAAGTAACTTCTATAATAATTATGCCTTAACTGTTTCTTATAAAGTTATAAAGTTTTGTTCCTGAACTTACTTCCGTCCTTTAAAAAATCTAAAAATAACCATTTTCCTAGATAATGTAAAAAAGTTTCTGTACGAAATATTATATGTTCACATCCACATTATGTCTTACACAAAACATATTCGAGATAAGAATTGGTTTAAAGCTGTCAAATACCTTTAAACATACACGCGTTTGTAGAATTCCGAATAAATTAAACATATGAATGTTTATCGAGTTCTAGTTTTTGTAACTATTGTTTTAATGCAGTTCTAAATTGGCACATTTATCGTGTATGCTGAAATTTATTATTTTACCGATATAAGATAAAAGTTCTCTTGAGATACAAAATAAACCCATTTGACTAATTTTTAATTCTTATAAAAAAGAAAAATATGCTTTTAAAATAGTTTGTTATGGGACCCACTTCAAGAGTCATCAGTATTGTTGGTACCTACATTTTGCCAAAAATGCATCATTATATAATCACTAGATTTCCGCCCGCGGCTTCGCCCGCGTTTTCAAAGGAAAACCCGCATAGTTCCCGTTCCCGTGGGATTTCCGGGATAAAACCTATCCTATGTGTTAATCCAAGTTACCCTCTATATGTGTGCTAAAATAATGAATTTTAGCACACATATAGAGGCAATCTGTAATCAGTTCAGTAGTTTTTGCGTGAAAGAGTAACAAACATCCATACAAACTTTCACATTTATAATATTAATAGGATTATTATCTATATATCATCAAATGATCATCTTGTACTAGTTCCTATAATTAAAAAAAAACATTGCTTATTAATACTCTGCTATAATATCATATTATGTTATCATTAGCATACAATAGCTACTCAACAAATGCCAAGGCTTTATAAGATGGAAGCTTGAATGAACATAATAAATTATCTATAATATAAAAATGAATCGCAAAATGTGTTGGTAAGCGCATAACTCGAGAACGGCTGAACCGATTTCGATAATTCTTTTTTTATTATATTCCTTGAAGTACGAGGATGGTTCTTATGGAGAGAAAACGTAAACATGTACCACGGGCGAAGCCGGGCGGACCGCTAGTAATGTATAAAAACAATTTTTATCGCTCCATTTTACAAAGTTTATTTTTATATTTTTTGAGGACATTAGCTCAATGAGATTGCAATAATTAAACAATATATGTATTACTTAACTGTATAAATTAAAAAAGGAAAGGTTCATAAATTCTATGACAAAAATGAGGAAAGGGAATTGATACCACTGCAACTGGTACAGTATCATTAAATCAAAGGACAATAAAGGTCAAATTATGTCAACTATTCATGAAGAATTTGTAAAATATTTACGATATGTTACTGTAAAAAATAGTGGGCGAGTATGAAATAGCCAGTTTCATCCTCTATTTCGTTAAAAGTCTTATAAAATCGAAATCGAAATCTTCTATAACCTAATATTATGTAAAAACAAAAATTGCTGGTAGGTAGGTATTTCAAACTTTTATAGAATTAAGTTTAAAAAAAAACCGGCCAAGTGCGAGTCGGACTCGCGCACCGAGGGTTCCGTACAAACCTTGTTTCTTTTGATTGCGTTGACATAGAAGTTTGATTTTGTTACAGCTTAAAGGTATTATAGACTTGAGTATTTGGTATGAATTTCAATTTAATACCTCTACGCGTTTATGAGGAAATGGGTAGTAAGTTTAAAATTATTAAAAAAATATATTATGTGATGTAACTAAAAATTTATGGTTTTCGTAATTTTTCCTTTACCTATGCTATAAGACGTTGCTTCGTACCAAATTTCAAGATTCTGAGTTCACGGGAAGCACCCTGTAGGTTTTGATTCCCTTGCAAGTGTCGAAAATTTGCGGCATAAACGGCTGCATCTTTTGATTGCGTTGGCTTAGAAGTTTGATTTTTTCACAGCTTCAAGGGACAGTAGACCTGAGTAATTGATATAAATTTCAGCTTCATACCTCCACGCGTTCCTGAGAAAAAGGGTCTTGACAGACGGACGGACGGACGGACGGACAGACGGACAACAAAGTGATCCTATAAGGGTTCCGTTTTTTCCTTTTGAGGTGCGGAACCCTAAAAAGCAACGTCAAAATCTAAGTACTCCAAAATAAACGTATATATATAGTCCGGGATACATCGCCCATTTTTGCAAGTGATTACTATCAAGCTAATTTTTCGTGAGTAGTTTTATTTTGATGAGATGCCCAATAATTTCATGTACGAAACTCTCGATTGTGGTAGCTACCAGAGGAAACAAGGATAAAATATTTTGATTTGATGGTTCTCAAATATTAATTACTAACTGAATGTTTTTTTTTGTTCAATCTCAAGATAATTGTCTAAATTATTCGAAAAAATATTTGTCCTACAAAATCTATGGTTTGATCAAAGAGTCCCCCTTTCCAATGTGTATCGATAACGAAGTCATCATAAATGATTACTAACCAGCTGATTTTTTTATTTTCACTTATTTAATACTTATATAATTCAACAGACATATTGTCCTACAAATTGCGTAATAAATATTTGAGAACCGTCAAATCAAAATTTTTTATCCTTGTTACCTCTGTAAGCTACCACAATCGAGAGTTTCGTACATGAAATTATTGGGCATCTCATCAAAATAAAGCTACTCACGAAAAATTAGCTTGATAGTAATCACTTGCAAAAATGGGCGATGTATCCCGGACTAATACTGTTTAACTACGAAATTGATAATTAAATTGCGTTCCTAAAAATCGTCCGAAACGTGATTTGAAATCAAAGTGACTTTCTATATGTTGATTTAAAATAGACTCAATTACTATTTTAGTCTTGTAATACCTACGATCAAATTAGAAATTCAACTGCATCTTGGTTCTATCTTTATTCACTGCATAATGTGCATATCAAAAAGACTAATCGATGTGTTACTTCTTCCTGAAAATAAAAACTTTGTTTTTTTACGAGACTCCATAAAAAGAAAACACGGACAAGAATATTTAAGAGACAGATAATATTTCTGTAGGAAGTACCTACTTATTCTTTGGAAATATCGTTGCTAGACAAGCAAGTTAAGAGACAGTTAAACATTGAACATAAAACTACTTTAATTTATTAGTTTCTATATTTTATTTTATTGTTTTATAAATCTGTTTTTCATCTAGTTTTTGACACAAAAACTCATTACATCTATGTAACTTATAATATGCGTATTTGTATGTAATATGAATATACGCATATAAGTAAATTAATTTGCATAATGATTAGTTCGTGAGATTTATCACCATGACAAATGACCAGTCTACAACTATTAACTCGTGGACTCTTAGTAAGTCCGAAAGTACGAAACGCGTCACTCATAACGTAATTTCTCCTCCCACTAGCGCACGATGCAGTCTCCATATTAACGATTTTTATAAGATTTACATTCAATAGCCTAGTAAATCTCGCTAAGAAACGACAGAACAAATTTCGAAGAGCTTTTTTTAAAATAGGAGTGATATTATCATTGTGAATTAAAATAAAATTACAAAAATAAATGTATAATCTAATATTCACCCTTATTCCTCATACAATACACAATATATAAACTACATTGCATTATAAAAATAAGTTGCATATTTCACCAGTCTATATTTAGATAATGTGTTTCGATAATAATTAATCAATATTAAAAATATTGTTGAAGGTTAGAAGTCAAAGGTCAATCTGTGACTCATCCATTGATGTTACTGACCAAGATTAACATCATGATTATTTAATTAAAATCAAGTTAAACTGGTTATGTTAATTTAAGGTCGCGTTTAAATTTCATGTTAATTTTCACCAAATTTATTCAGATAAGATTAAATTAAATTAAATTCGAATTTGAATGTATAAATTGAAACTTTCCGTAGTATCTTAATTCAAACAAATTAATTGATGATTAAGCTCATTACGCAAAAGCTTTATATAATTGAAATCCAGTATAATTACTACTTATTAGTACTAGAAAGCCGGACAAAATTGAGGCCATACAAAATGAAACAAACACAAATATGAACATGAGATTTCAGTAGATTGACGGAGCTAATTGGTTTAATTATTATTTCAAATTAATCTGTAGCTTCAACAAATATGTTTTGATATTGTAAAAACTATTAATTAGACATAATTAAAACCATAACCAAGTCTAAACATTGTATTTGTAATGCAAAATTCATAGCATGTTATGAAATCTGCATTACTTATCCGTAATTGCCACAGTTAATCATTACATATTATGAAAAGATGTCAATTCGATCTTGGAACCGGTTATGCGTAAAACTGACCGCATTCGAAAGTGTTACGTGCAAAACAGGTGCTTTCAGCAAACGGGAGGAAATTAAAACTGATTTAAATTGTCGTTGTCGCATTGCAACACTTCTCTACGCCACATGGACCATGAAAGTTTCAACTGCTCAAACTCAAACTCAAACTCAAACATTTATTTATTCAATTAGACTTCTTAAAGAAGCACTTTTGAAACGTCATTACATATTTTAAAATTTACCACCGATTCGGAAAGCAGTATCTACGGAGAAGAACCGGCAAGAAACTCCATAGTTGCTCTTTTAAATCATGTCAGTTTTACAATTTTACAAAATACATATGTAACAACATATAAGTATTGTAATAACATGCCAAAGAACTGTCCTGTGGTTTTTACGCGACAACCCTCCATGGGTTTTTATCGTCCATATATTCCTGAATACTGTAGTACGCTCTCTGAACTAGTACATTTTTTATATAAGTTTTAAATTTAGAACTACTAAACTCTTTAATATTATGAGGAATTCTATTGTAAAAGCGTATACCTTGACCCATAAATGAATTTTTAACTTTAGCTAATCGGAAAAATGGCATTTCAATTCTATTTCTGTTCCTTGTGCCATAACAGTGTCTATCTCCTACTCTTGTGTGTAAGTCGGCGTTTTTGTGTACATGCAAAATATTATTAAATATATACTGTGATGGTACAGTAAGGATACCAGTATTCTTAAAGAGATCTCTTAGTGAGTCCCGAGCACGTAAATTATATATAGAACGAATGGCTCTTTTCTGTAAGATAAATATAGTTTCTATATCTGCTGCCCTGCCCCATAGTAGAATTCCATAGGACATAATACTATGAAAGTAGCTGAAATAAACCAATCTAGCTGTATCTTCATCGGTGAGATGCCTTACCTTTCGGACTGCATATGCTGCTGAACTGAGCTTACCTGCAGCGGTGTTGACATGGGCTCCCCACTGTAGTTTCTCGTCCAATGTTAACCCAAGAAATACAGTCGATTCTGTAGGGTGTAATACCTCCCCGTTCAAGGTAATATTTCTGCTTAACTTTTTAACGTTTGGTAGTAAAAATTCAACACAAGTTGTTTTTTTGGCATTTAATAATAAATTATTAGCAGTAAACCAGTCGGATATGTGTAAAAGAGCACTGTTCACTTCGTCAACATTTGGGTCATGCCTATCCACATTAAATATTAATGAGGTATCATCTGCAAACAGAACTATTTCACACCTATCCTGTAAATAATAAGGTAGATCATTGATATATACCAAGAACAAGAAGGGTCCTAAAATAGATCCCTGTGGAACACCAATGTTAATTGACGCACCGCTAGAACGTTCTCCATTAACAACTACAGTTTGTATCCTATCATGCAGGTATGAGGCTATGAGGTTCTGAGCTTGTCCTTTAATCCCATAGTGATTAAGTTTACGCAATAAGGTACAATGTTCAACGCAGTCAAATGCCTTGGAGAGGTCACAAAATATCCCCAAAGCATTTTTTGAGTTTTCCCATGCCTTATATATATGTGTTAGTAGTGCAACTCCAGCATCTGTGGTTGAGCGCCCCTTTGTGAAACCAAACTGTTTGGTGTGCAGCAAATTATTAGATGCAAAGTGACTAGTCAATTGGTTTAATATTAACTTTTCGAATACCTTACTTAATGTTGGTAAAATCGAGATAGGTCTATAGTTGTTACAGTCTTCTTGATCGCCTTTCTTAAATAGAGGTATAACTTTACTAAGCTTTAATAAATTAGGAAATGTACCATAGTCACAACACTTATTAAATATAAAAGCTAAATTGTTCGCAATATTTTCTATTATATTATTAACTAAATTTACGGACATTCCCCAAAGATCACAAGTATTTTTTAAATTTAGTGTCTTAAAGGCTGTAACAATATCATTAGCAGTTACGTGTCGCAATTCAAATAATGTGCTGCACCCCGCAACATGGTCCCTCAAAAAGGTCTCTGCAAGTGCTGAAGACGAATTTAAATTATTAGTAATGCTAGCAGGGACACTACTAAAGAAATCTTCAAATGCAAGCGCAACATCAGCATTTTTGTCAATAACCATGCCATTATTAACAAGTTTTATGGTATTACTTGATTTGCTTTTACCCATTTCACCATTAATAATAGACCAAACTGTTTTAACTTTATTATCGGAGTCGCGTATTTTATCTCTGATATACAAACGCTTCGCAGTAAAACAAACAATTTTAAAAGTTTTTGAGTAATTTCTAACATAACTAAGAAAAGATGGGTCTTTATTATATTGCTTCATACCATATAACTCATAAAGAACGATCCTACACCTATGTATGCTAGGTGTCGCCCATTTACTAAATGGTAAATCCTTGGTAATATTTAAAGATTTAACTTTAAATATTTTTTCAAATTCATTATGCACTAAATTAAAAAGATTTTTAAACATTTCACAAGGATTATTATGACAGGATTGATCATTCAGTATGGGCAGGCTTTTATTAATATTATCTCTAAATTTATTAATGCCTTTTTTAGTTATAGGCCTAACATTAATTCTTTTAAATTCAGGTAAACAATCCCATTCAAAAACTACTTTCTGGCCACAGTGATCCGAAGTGAGTGTATTGAGAATATTTTTCTCTAAACAGTTGCAGTCGCAGTATATATTATCAATACAGGTTGCAGAAGTAGGTGTAATTCGTGTGGGTTCATTAAAAAGTTTATACAGATTAAATGACTGAAACAAATTAACAATTCGTGTTGCCGTTTGTGTTTGTAAAAGTATATCAATATTAAAATCACCACATACTATAACTTTTTTTTTACTCCTACTTAAACGCTTTAATATTTCTTCCATGACTGTCTCAAACATATTATAGTCACTGGAAGGGGGTCTATAAACGCAAACAATAATATAACGCTCCAGCTCCACACAGGACAGTTCAATGGTCCGTTCTACAGAAAGGCTAACAATGTCAGTTCGTTCCTTGCATTTTAAACTATTGTGTACAAAAATAAGAGAACCTCCATGAATAGCGTTTGTTCTAAAGTATATACTTTTTAATTTATAATTATCAATATTTATTAACAACTGACATTGTTTAAGCCAATGTTCTGTTACACAAAATATTTTAATTCTATTATGATTTAAAAATAATTCTATTTCTAATAATTTGCTAGCCAAGCCTTGAATATTTTGATGCACAATAGAAAAAGACTGCTTAGCTGTTGTCTTATAAACTAGTTTAAATCTAGCTTAGGGCTAGATTGTCTGTCAACACTTAAACTAGGTTGATGTATATAATTACTACTACATAAAATTATAGTAGATCCAGGGTCTGATACTAAACATGTACCAGACTGGTTAATAATTTTATATGCTATTAACATAGCAAGTTCTCTCTTATATCTAAATGGCAGATACACTGTATTCTTTGTCAAACAAAAAGATTTAATACAAGAATTTATGTCAAAATATATAAATGCATCACTATGATGATTTGTTAAATTATATAATTTCAAGTTAATATTATAGATATGCTATGCCTATATATCAGTAAGTGGCAGTTGGCAATATTGCTGTGGCCTTGATCGACATTTTTTACCGGTCTGTTCTATATTTGATGTTATTAATTGGTATAGTTCTTATTCTGTAATTTGTACAAAAGTATTTTTGTATTAAGTGTATAGAACTGTTGTGTTAACTGATAAATAACAGTAGATTTCACAATACTTTTTTAATATACTTAGATCGCTTAAGAGACTACAACTTGTCTATTAGAAATGAAACTCCTCCCAATATCAACAGCATTCCAACAACCATATACATATGTTAGGTCATTAGTTCATTTGAAATGTATAAGTTGAACCAGATGGCCAACAATGGGATCGTTGTACCAAGGTGAGAGAGTGTTGTATCGAGTGTGTCAGCGGATTGCGACAATGGTAGTGGTGTCATGGGCGCGCCCACAAGTGAATGTCCTAGTACATACGTTACTTGAATAAAACATTAATCTATGAATTCGTGGGATATTGTGTCCAATTTGGCGCGCGCTTGGTCAAGATACAAAAAGAGATAATGTCATTTTTATCGTTGGCAGGGTTGCCATTTATATTTTGTAGCAGTTTATTACTAAAATAATAATAAAAATATTAGAAACTATCTAAATTCCAATATAACAGAAATATATAATTATCAGAAAGACTTCTCCCAATATAAGGATACTGGATAGCTATTACACACTAACTTTTGTCCTGTTATAATTAATTTTTTGATCATGTAAAGCTAAAGGAAAGGGAATTTTATAAATTACCTTCAGTGTCCTTGTAATTCAAAACCAGTTTATCACTCCCGCTCGTTCCAGTTTCATTACTTTCACTATCATTGTGAGATGGCTTGCACAAGCGTATATTAACTGCTGTCAAAAATGATTGCTCAGTAACAAAACAATCGCCTGATTAATTACGATATTTATTTTTACACCAATTAGATCGGCGTCAAAACTACTTTCTAACTTTGATGAATTTATACATTTATTTTTTATCCTTCATGTTGCACTGGGTGCGTTCTGATTTTGTTTCTAGACCTTTTGGGATTACGTTTTTAGATTATTTTCAATTACAATGTATGTAATCCTACATAGAAAGATGTAAATTGATTAAAATTACTATATATGCTACTTGAAACCGCAAACACGTAAAGGTAGGTATTGCGGTTTTAAATTCGCAACAAATAGATTGTGTTTAAACGCCTGACAAATGTAATTTGAGAATTTAGCATGTGTAGTGAGAGTATTTTGCTACTAATATGCTCAACTATTACACAATATAAAAATCTTGATGTTACTTAAACTTAATTATATATTTGAGGTCCCTCACATAGGTTCATAAAAATAAAAACAGCAAACCAATAAGTAAATCTTTATTATAATATTTAAAGACTTTCTTCTGTACACTTTAAATTAATCTTAGCATTTAGGATCCATTGAAATTATATTGAAAATATTTACTAATAAATATAAATATTGAAAATGAAAGGTTTAAGATAAAGTCATCCTTAAATTAAATAATGAGACATTCTCTCAACCATTCACGCACACAGCTATAAACAAGTCAACAAACACTTATTCTAATTTGTATCCATTGTTCTAAATATCAAATATGTCTAAAATATTTATAATTGGCTTCTTTTTAACTACCTTCTTTACTACTTCCTTTTGAGTGCCAGTTGGTCTAGGCGGTTTTTGGTATCGGTCATCTTCAAAATCATCATCATAGGAAGAATAAGGTGCTCTATGGTCAAAATCTTCATCTGATTCTGGTGGATAATCATCTACGACTCTTTGTGGTTTTTTGAGTTTTCTTTTAGGAACTAATACATAATCGTCTAGATTCTCTGGATCAAAAGGTTCTGGATGCTTATGTGGCTTGTACTTCTTTTTTGGACGGGGAGGAATGTAGTCTGAATAACTACTTTCTGGTACGTCACGAGGTACATCACGCACACTAGAATATCCATACTTTGGCGGTGGCTCATTATATTCATCAGGTCTAAATGGCTTAAAACTATCTGGTTTATAACTGTTTACGTATTTTTCAGCATCTATGGATGAAGCTTCGGGTTTGTATTTATCATGTTCATATCTAGAATCAGTAAGAGAAGGATACTTTTGTTTTCTAAAGTCTGAGTCTGCGATGTTACCATAATAATTAGATACTGGCTTATGCTTCTTTCTGCAATTTGGATCATAATTATATCCCATATGACTATGAGCAGGAGCATCCAAACTATCTTCATGAGGATGCTTAATATCTATACTATGAGTGTATTCGCTTGGCTCTAAATCTGAAGGATATTTAGGTCGTTTAACAAATGAGTAATCTTTAAAAAGTGATTCATATGGATGTCTTTTTCTTTTCCTGTCACTAGTTTTGTAAGAGGATTCTGAATCTGCTTCCTCAGAAAAATCATAATAACGATCGTAATCTCTGAGTGCTTTGTCTTCCATATACTCTGGATTGTTATTGTTGTTCATTTGTTCATCTTGTGCTTCGTTTTGGTTGCCGTTATTATTTACTATTGCTGTAAATCCTGTATTGGGACCCGCGGAATAATCTACAGTTCTCATAGAACCATCTGGTTCTATCACACTGTAGTGACCTGAAGGCAAATAGTATTTCATAAGTATCGAGTACATTGTTAGAAGTTTAAAATTAATTTACTATATCGTTAAGCTTTCATTTGAAATTACATGTATAAAAAGTTTCAAGTTTTTTTTATTTTTATAATATAATTATCTAATACGTAATAGTCATTTACCTTTAACAGTGTCACCTTCCTTCTCTTCCCATACAGCCTTTACGTCTCCGGTTCGTATATCAGAGACTCCATATCCAAATGAATAGCTTGGATGACCCTGAAACGAGAAGAAATTGATTAATGTCATTTTCAATTTCTAATTACATGTTTCTATTATGTCAACGTTCTTGATAAAAAACAGAATGCGTAGAGTAATAACATCGCGTGAGATGGCCTAGTATTTACGTAGTGACAATGCGTTGCATGCTAACTGACTGTTTAATATTCGGAATATTCAATGAATCATTTAATTGTTTCCATAAAATTGTAATTTCAGCTTTTATTATTAAGTTACATGTGAGAGTAGGAGTGTCACTTTGTTAGCAGACGTATCACGCTTTCATCTCTCAGTATTGTTACACTTGACGAAATATCTAAATGTGAACTATTTATTCTGCATCCTGATAACCCAAACTTATTTAATGTTAGTCAGTAGGTACATAGTAGGACTAGATCGTATTCTATGTTTGCAGATATGGCTAAGGTTAGAATAGACTTAAGGGTTAATCATCGTTTTTACTTTTAAATGTGTACTTTAAAGTCAGTACGTCGTCACTGATCGTGTATAATTACAGTTAGAATGAGATTGAAAAACGAGTTCTTATGTTTGTAAACACGACTCTTTTAAATGTCACTAGCCCGCGGCCATCTCAAGTTCAAGATGAGCCGGCGCGTGCGCATCGCGATTTAATGTCAATGACAGCAGATCGTTGACTTTCAATTTCATGCCTTTTTTTCTATTTGTAAGCGTGAAAGATGCAATAACGGCAATATTATGCAGTAGAACCGTTTTGATAAATTGCCTTCTCTATTTATAATTGGTAAGATTCTAAGCAAAAACTTGTCTAAACTGTTAACTACTACGTTTGAATAAACATTTTTTGCTCGTGCAACTCTTTCACTTTAAAGTTTTGCACTATATTTAAATGTATGATCTAGTTTATTGAATGAATTATATCTTCATAGAAACCGAGGCACAATTACTAAAGAGAAAAGTGGGTGAACAACACCAATACTGGTTGATAAAGTTACAACATCAAGTCACTTTCGATAGGCATTTATAGTGCGACATATTACGCAGACTTATTTCAATATTTTATCAATCCTTATTGATTTTTAGTACCAATTCTTATGAAATATTTGTTCTTAACCTTTCCCTGTATATTTGTGTTTTCTTACAAAGAGAGATTAATTGTGAATTCAATTATGAGATGATAATTGTATCGATTTAAATATTGTGCTTATATTATGATTGCAATACAACGGTATTGCAATTCTATTTATTCTTCTTATTCTGTAAGTTTTCAATTTCGCCACTAACGAAAAAATTCTTAGTCTGTTATGATATTCGTATTATATAATGCACATGTATTTTTGATATGAAGTTTGTAAGAGTTTTACTCTTGGAAAATCATCCTAAATACACAGGTATACAGGGTGTCCCCCACTATTGGTATACTAAGCGCGAAGTGCCTTGTAGTTTTGCATACACTGATCACGTAAAAAATACTTAAACATCAAAATTACGTCAAAATTTTTCCTGAAAATCCATGTTTTCTTCTCTAGCTTCGCGCAGCCGGCATATACCGTTTCTCTAATGTGAGCATTTTGTCTATGAAAACATAATCACAAACGATAGCTCACGTGCTGGTGGCAAAGTTGAGCGGGTTGCTTGTTATCGGTGTACACATAGTTTTAAGAATTCATCTATTTGAAAAAAAAATGCGTCTGGAATTTTATAAGTATTTTTTTCCGTACTCAGCGTATGCAAAACTATAACTTCCTTTGTGCTTAGTATACCAACAGTGGGACACCCTGTATAGAACCCATCGAAAAGTAAACAATTTTTATTTCTATTTTTGAATAGAAATAAAATTATTTTACTTTCAATATCAGTGATTATGACAGTGATCATCATAAGGATGTTATTTGTTGCGGTATGCTCATAGAACCATGACTACAAATACTACAATGTAACGCTTAATTGTTACTTTCTTCGTACTTTTTGTGGCTAGTAAATAAACATTAACACTTGTAGATAATATGTTCCTATTCTAACTGATGTTTATTGAAATGAAATAATGAATTTAAATTACGTCGTTATTAAAAAAGTATTATCTTTTGACATTTTACTCACTTCATCTTGTTCTTGAGCTGTACTATCGTCTATACCGTATTCTTGACACACACATAGCAGTACATTACAAAGAAGTACCTGAAAATATAGGAATAAAAATAAGATTTTATCTAACATCTAGCAAAATTTTTAACAATAAAATAATACTTAACAATATCTACATTAATTCTTTATATTATAAGGAATACCAAACTTATTGGATATATTTAACTTAAGATGCTTTTAACCCATTGACCACCGTAAGGCCCGATCGGGGCGCGACACAATAGATTTTCTATTGTGTCTGTGATTCCGAGGACTGATGGATTAAATAATAATGACGAAGAGATAAATGAAAATTACACATTACAAACTGCTCAAATTATTACTATTATGAAAACAAATCTTTTTACAACTTACCAAGATGTTATGTAGCTTAGCCATAATCACAATCTCACTATATCATTCACTTGTATGCAACATTCACTGTCACTGAGATAATTTTATTTATTCCCTCGCGAAAACCAATATAAACATGTCCATATCCAAAGTAGAATGTGAAGATGGCCATTGATGACCACCACCCACCTATTTATAAATACACACATGTGTACACCTCGGGTTATGCGTACACACGCACACATTGACAAGGAATGTTAGAGGGTGCTGGTAATCACTTTATTGTCTTAGGAATACCACAATGCTATCACCCCGGTAGGAAGCTTATTCTTATCTGTTGAGATAATTAGTGTGTAGGAAATGGTACTTTCATATGTCAGAATATAACAATTCCGCAATTAAATGTATTTTATTTTTAGGTTTATCCCAAAAAATACGTTTATTATATCTGCATAATTTAAATAATTTCTAAATTAATCCATCAGGCCCCGGAATCACAGACACAATAGAAAATCTATCGCCGTGCCGTGTCACGGTCGGATCTGGCCGTTCGGGGCTCAATGGGTTAAAAATCATCATTAAAGAAATAAGAAATACATATAAGGCTAAACTAGCTCCATGTATCGACAGCTGTAGTAAACCTCCGAAAAAGAACATGTGGATTTGTTTACAATTCTTTAATATAATGTAGGTAGTAACTAGTCAGTTTATAAAAAAGAATAACATAAACAAAAAAAACGCATTCGGCATTGTTAACACGTGTTCAACTAGCTTGACATTCGAATTAATACAGTAATTAAAATATTTCAGTGTAGTATTACATGTGTATTGCGACAGACAAATTATGAATATAACTTAACGCATATGTAGGTATGTATGAATGCAAATGTATGAAAGCGAACGCTATTCGATATAAACATATGCAATATTCGTGATAAAAATAGAAAGAATTCATTGAGATTTCATTGTAAGATTATTGATATACTTACACCGTACTTAATTTTTAAGATAATCAAGGCAAATTCGCCTTACACAGTAGGTACACTACCTACGTCATAATATATTTGTTACACATCTATTATAAACAAAAAGGCTGACAAAATATCTATATTTAATTATTATTAGTAAAATATAAATACGTACCTTTCGAATTTTTTTCCATATTCAGCGTGATTCGGTCGATAAAACGAGATTAATTTTAATGACGCATAAAATGTCAGATTTGAGTTTCCCGCCAATTGTATCTAATATAAGCAAAGGCGCGAAAGTATACAGCCAAAAAGTAAAAAAAAAGATAAAATTATTGAATTAAATAAAGTAAATCTAAAAAATTATTTTGATCGAATGATCGAATTCATTTTGATGAATAATATGATTAATGAAAAAATAAATAAAGCCAAATAATTACTTTATGAGTTAATTTCCAATTTTTGAAAAAAAGATAGGGTCAACATGAAGGGTTATAAATATTACAAATTAGGGTTACAAAAGGCAAATATAAATATTATACAAACTTGCTGTATTATTATTAATCATTAAAACCATTTTCCTAAAACCTTAATCATAAAAAGGGTTAGTATTGTATAAGCATTGTATATGTATGACATTATTATATTTCCTTGGAAAATCTGCCAAACGAATAAATCAGATCAGATACAGTTTTCTTCTCTTAAATAAATCTGGCGTAATTGAAATAAATCTTTATATTTTATGAAATTTTTGGTAGGTACCTAAGTACTGTTGATGCTATTTTCCATTTTATCTTTTTTATTTGAATACTAGCTGTTGCCCGCGACTTCGTCCGCGATTCGGTCGTTTTTCGTCATTCGTCGTTTAAAAAAAATACGTGACACTTTATTTTTGAATGTTCTTAATTGTCTCTTATAAAATTTAACTACATTAAAATTGAATACTCTGATAAGAAAATCTTAAAATCATCGAAAATCATAGACATCGAATATCTGAGGAAAACATGAATGAATGTGATTTAAATTCTACATTTCTTAGTAATTAAAATAATAATCTAAATTAAATGTAGATTAACAGTTTGAGCGCGCCATTATAGAATACTTATGTACCTAAGTAATAAATTACGTTAGTTTAGATAGTAACTTTACTAAAAACACGATGACTTTCTTTCGCGCTCGGTACCACAAACTAAACATGTTTGTGGTACGTGGCCCGCGTCACTTTACCCCCCACGAGTTCCCCTCCGTTGCTATGCGAAAATACATTCGTCGCCCTACTGTAGGAAAAATTGTAATACTGTGGCCTGGGCGTTATAACACGCTCAGGGAATTCCTGAGTGCTGATAGACTTCCGTCTATCGGCATTTATACCAATTTTATATTAATATCACCATCTTGAGGAAAAGCTTCTAATGTCGATTTAAAACGCGTATATACGGATTAACCTGATGAATTAACATGTTCTAAAATTGTGAAATGAGTTCAGTTTTAAATTCGAGAAATATTGATTTCTTGTATTCGATTATTCGTCGTAGTCGAATACAAAATATATTTAAAGAAACTTAGGTTGGCCTTCAGGCAAAAGGGATCCTATCAAATGATAAACTTGACCTTGTATCTTAAAAGTAAGAATGAAAGGAGCATCTGATAATTGTTGAGCACCAAAGGATCATTTAAAACGCAATACTATAAGAGCTAATATTGTCTAAGAACTGTTTAGATTGCACATGTTCCTCTAAAACTTAAAAGTAGTGATTTCAAAGGTTCCGGCGTATCTTCAAACGAAAGCCGACTCCTTACTCCACTTTAAAGCATTACAAAAAGAACATACTACGTTAATATCGCCTATACAGAAGATGATCTGTAATCAATTGTGAGGTTATAAGCAAACCCACTTTTATATTATTTTGTCGGACCACACCACCGAATTTGTAGATTGATCTTCTATGTTTACCTCTAAGTCATTAAGACTATGTCGAAATCTGTCTGCAGTAAGACGGGCCTCTCGCTATTCGTCCGTTTAAAGAGACCAATAGTTTCAATTCTTAATCTTTCATTAAACAAACTTATTAATCGTTCTTGTCTCAAATAATGGTAATATTCGCGTCCCTACTCTAGTCATTGCTTATGCTCATGTTCATCTTCGAGAGATCGAATAATATTATGGTGCACCCTATTATTTGTCAAACGGTCTTCATATTGAGTAAAAGTTTCAGAATTCTCGAGATAAAATATGACGATCGTGATCAGCTGTGAGACGTAATTCCCTCTCAGTGAGGGTTTCGGTCTCACGGGATAGTACAATATGCCATTTGCGATCAGCTGTGAGACGTTATATATACCCTCTCAGTGAAGGTTTCGGTCTCACAGGATAGTACATGCCGTTCGCGGTCAGCTGTGAGCCGCAATTCTCGTTGTGAAGCGGTTTCAGGTTCGGCATAACACATGTTGTTTTCGGTCAATAGTAAGCCTCTTATCTCTAACGATCCTTGAGAACTCTTATTTATCATTTTCTTAACTTTGCTCGAATTTCGATATATAAAGATTTTTTAGGTGGCACTGATGCGGGTGAATAAAAATTAAGTTAAAACGGACTAAGAGTGTTATAATCTCAATCATCATCATCAATACATATAATAAAATTGTGGAAAAGTGATGTCTGTGCAATTAAAATATGTAGAAAAAAATTAGCAGGTGTTATTATTATCGAGAAATCGAGAGAAACCATTTTTTTCTCTTAAAAGCTCCCCCCCTCGCACTTCCCGAACTCCGATTGACCGTAATTTATTTTTCCTTACATTTTTATCATATCCTTTTCTAATGGGTTTCATCCTACTGCGATTTTTTTTTGTTTCAAAAATTATCTACCCTGGTGTATAGGTAAATTTTCCACATAAAATGTCCTTTAAATTATGTCGTATTATATTTTTAACCCCCGACGCAAAAAGACTGGTGTTATGTGTTTGACCGCTATGTATTTCTGTGTGTGTGTGTGTGTCTGTCTATGGCACCGTAGCTGGCTAACAGGTAAACCGAATTAGATGCGGTTTTTTTTGTTAGGCAGAATATTTTCCGACGCTGGTTCTTAGATAAAGTGTATCAAAATTGGTTCATCCACTTATTATACCTACATAGGGGTAAAAGTGGGAATGAAAAAAATGAAAGTTATAATTTATTTTTAAAGATCGTCGGGAAGTTTATGAAATTATTTATTCCTTTTTCTATATACTTTTCTTCGTCTCAACGGTTTAGTTACGTGCTCTCTCTCTCTTCAGCCTTTAGTTACGTGCGTGAGACAGGAAAGATCTAATTTGGATTTGTTTCTGGATTTGATAAAAACTGAGTATCGATTTGATAAAAACTGAGTATCGATTAAGCTGATCAGTGGCTACTGGCTACACCATAGATTATTAAAACATCCGTTTAAGAAAGGAAGGAAATAGAATTTGCTCCTCTCCCCCCCCCCCTGGTTCCTAAAAAATAATATGACATAATTTAAAAGAAATTTTACGTAGAATTAGTTAGGCATTTCTTTTTTGATTTTCGATATTATATACTAATCATAATTTTTAATTACAATAATATGTAGTAACTATTTGGTATAGGTTAGGCATTTCATTTCTTGATTTTCTTTAATAAGTTGGTACGTAAGTTTTTTAGCTCAGTTTAGTAAGAAATTTTAATAACAATTCTTTTAATTATTTATGGTAGTACAACAGTACAGTATGGTTGTACGTATTTACTCAATAATTGTATGTTAAGTAGTAATTCAGCATGGGCGTAGCCACGGTGGGGCTGGGTGGGGCGCTTACCCTGGCTTTGATATGGTAGGTACTAATTGTGAAGGGGAGTGGGCCTGGGCGTGGGATTAGGACTGAACGTGGCATATGGCGTGGGAGTGCGAGTGGGCG
>CAJQZN010042877.1:20670-31089 GCA_907164685.1 Colias eurytheme
AATGATTTTTTATTGTTGCCCCACCCTGAGCCCATGGTCATAGGTCCCATAGTCACTATTCCACGCGAACGAAGTCGCGGGGACAGCTAGTAGACAAATATAATCAGAAAGCTTTGAACTCCTAAGCTCAACCATAAAAGATAGACATTTATGATGTCGGGAGATATTTTTTATATAATATGGAGAACATTTCTTTCATACTTGATTTCTGTGTAGCTTTAACCATTAAGATTAATTACCAAGCAATAATCATACAGATAAATACTGAACAAAAGTATTAACAGTCAAAGTATATTTTTACTAACAACATGCAAATGATGAAGGAATAATAATTATCAACGAACTAACCTTTTTGTATTAGAGTCCCGCCTCGTGATCGAATTATTAAAACACGAAGATTTTTAAAAATGTAACCAATGAACACAATCAATATTAGATTAACTGTAATGGTGTCTAGTTTGACTTAAGATAATATACATCTACCCTCACTTTTAAAAATGTAGTATATTCACACGAATTATATAAGCGCACCTTATAGGGAAGGGAAGATTTATTATGGGTTAAAAAGTTAAATAAATAAATAACATAATTATATTTAACTTATTAATTTTTAACATTGAGTTCAGTAGTGATAACATGTAAATTGATTTGATTTTTACGAAATCTCATAGATGGCGCTGAATCAAATTTGTCTTTATAGTACTAAGATTCATTAAACAGTTTCTCTGCCCAAATTACGTAAATGACGTAGTTTTTATAGTGTAAAGCTAGATAATAGCATGGCTTACTCAAAAACAACATTTAAACATGAGTCTTTAGATTGTACGCTGTCGTAGTACACGGAATACGTAAGAAAAGTAAAGGTTCACAGCTCCTCCCCCGGAGGTGATAGCATGATAATATGTTTAAAAAAACCTCACACGACCTGTTAGTAATATTCATGCAAAATTTGAAGTCAATCTATGCAGTACTTTTCGAGATTAGCTCGGACAAACATACAGACAAACAGACAAACAGACAAACAGACAAACAGACAAAAATTCTAAAAACTATATTTTTGGCTTCTATATCGATTATAGATCATGGATTATGTATTCTTTTAAAAAAATATTCAATGTACAGTTTTGACTTTCCTACGATTTTATTATATGTATAGATGTCTTATTAGTCCTAGTCGTAGTACAAGGTATTAATTATTATGTGAAAAATTTCAATTTCAATCAAGGTATTAACTAAATGAGTATTAGGTATTGTAATTTAAAATAATTATTTTTATAAATAGGTAAAAAATGTATTATCACTAGTAAGTAAATGCATAATTTTAATTTAGGTATATATGACAAATTCATAATACACCCAATAAATCTTCTGGAAATTTCCAAAGCTATTAAAATGAAATACGTTCATACGGATGTATCGCTATCCCTGAACCGATGTTACGATTAAAGCCATTTAATATGAAGCATTGAATAAACGTGTTACATCAAGAGGAACACATATAATTGGACTAGTTAACAACTTCACTGCTTAGAAATTCTGAATTACTGCAATTCCATAGCATTTTGTTATGCCACCATGTATATATAAAATTAATTGATTTCCGATAAAATATATCATAATCATATCACGATAGTTTAGTATATTTATATAAGAAATTATATTCTGATATAATTTTCCACGAACATGTGAAAGTAATTTCGTTATTTTATAAAGTAGAAAAGGTTATTTATAAGGAAGAATATCATATAAATTTTTCCAATCCATCATTTCTCTATGTGTATCAATAACACACATTATTGGTTATTGGTAAGCATGTAAAGTTTAGTGAATTTTGACCAAGTAAATTTATAATAATATTAAAATTCTTTACATTTGTTCCTTGTAGGTATTGCTCAAAAGATTATTTATAATCTTACTGTTAGAGTGTGTTACATTGAAACTGTAACACACTCTAACAGTAATTCTTATTATCTTTTTATATCTTCCTAAAAACTGAAAAGTGAAGCAATGAAACTGTTATTTGATGAAATTATTATTCTTTTCTAGGCTATACCTCTGAGTCCGTCTGGGATGAACGGGAATTAAAATAAAATACCTATATTAAACTATTTGTGATAGAAATTAAAATCTTTTTTTTAAGTTACCTATATTATTTTTTTTAAATAAGAATCTAAAAATCTTTGATTGACTCTGGTTTCATAAAATATATTAATTCTGGTTGAGTAAAATGTATAAAACCTTTACTATCAATCGTATAAGTTCTTACCTACCTAACTTGCGAAAAATGGGGTTAGGATATTGTAATATTCGAGCAGAGTCCTTAATTTCATGCATTATTAGTATCCACACGGATATGTCTAAATGAACAGACAGTCGTTGATGTAGAACATACATAATGATATTATTACACTGTGTCCAATTAATTTTGTGGAAAAATTACACATTTGACATAATGATCCATCAATACTGTTTTTAATTCACTTTTAATATGTTCCGCGTTAAAAAATTCTGTCGACACACATTATTAGTCAAGCAAATAGCGATAGGTGTGATCTTCGCTAACATTTTCAATACCTACCCAAAAAAATTAATTGCAATATGAAATATTTGCATAAATTTACGCGCATCGATGATTAAGGAATAAACAATTAATACACGTAGAATAATGAGAATACATTAAATCGAATAAATAATTTTCCAAAGAGCTATCTTATGAGTAGATATTTTTGGTTCTTCACAAAGAAGAGCGAACTTAGAATAGATTTTTTGTGGGCATAACCGTATAAATAAAAATCCGCAGATATGTAAAAAATGTTAAACAACTTTATTGCATACAAAATAATTGATAAACGCCACAAATAAACAAATTATAAATATTTTCGAATTTCGAATAAATACTACGATCTAAATTTAAAACAGCGCCATCTAGTGGTAGCCATGGTAACCAGCGTTAAACTGATTTCCAAAAAACTGTGCGTGCTGCCCTCTGCCGATTCTTCTGACAACTGCGTTGAAACCATTGATTTTATCAGCAGTGTATTCGACGATACGAGTGGAGCCATCTGGTTCGGCGAGTGAGTAGGCACCTGAAATTTACAAAATTATTGGATTATTATATTCGAATTTATAATAATGAATGAACCAAAACTTCGTCGTCAGTACGATGAAGATATTATTATGACGAGGAAAACAACATGAAACATAAAAGCTTTACAAACAGTGGAAATTCTTCGTTTTTGGGAACTTCAGATAAATGTTATGTTTAATTATTCAAATATAATATTATATTATGTTAATAGTAAATTTAATTATAATTACCTCTCACTACATCACCATCGCGAGTTTCCCATTGCGTCTTGTGGTCGCCGGTATGTGGGTCACTCACGGAATAATCAAACGCATATTTGGGACGAGACTGAAAGAAACATACAGCATTAAAATAGTAGCTATTTATAAATTATCGTCTCTAATTAATCTAATATTAGGTACTTTACAATACTTGTGGGCTAATGGTTTAAAAACATGGCATGACATAGCACCTGGCAGCCCAACGTATTTTTTTACAATCTCAGATTACGAACAACAATTATTTTTTCCTATAGCGACCTCTCGTGCAATATTTATGTGCCTTATTTACTGTTTTCAATACCTACAATTTGACATAACGTATTATAAAGTAAAATGTAAGTATCACTAGATGGCTCTGAAACTATAACATAAAACCATAGGTAATATTTTTTGGTATTTTACAGTATTATGGCTGGTATTATGTAATTTTAATGCACTTGTGGTGTCTCTATGTGCGTATGTAGGCCCTTATTACAAACTTTTTCCTAAATGTGTCAAAACACTAATTATATCTATTTGCATAATTATATTTAATGTAGTAGCTCAAGCACCTGAAACGGTTTCTAAAGGCTGAAATTTTTCTATCGATATTTTTTTCAAACACTAGCTGGCAGTTAAGTTCATAAAGTGTGACATCAATGGTAAAACAGTTATTTTAATTAAAATACCATATAAAGTATAACAATAGCCAATAAAAATAGATCTGTTTGATGACCTAACAAACTATATGAATCATTGTGATATTTTTTTACCAAGAGACTTCTTATAATTGATGTTCTTCATGAGTCACATTATGAATCATACTAATACTAAAATAATATGCTCCATATCTAGTTTAATTATGTATGAGGATGGCAATAAATAAAACATTTTCAAGAACTGATAAAAGATACGCTTTTTAAATAAAGGTAAGTAATACCAAAATATTCACTATTCTCGATTCTATCATCCTTGATGCATGATTTTTGTAAGAACAAATATTTATAGACCTTTTTTTAGATCATAAGTGGTTTCGGACCTTGCGTAAAACCTGTGATTATATATATGGCCTAGCTACGGAGCTACGCATATTCGTAGTGTCGCAAGGATCGTCACGGTTTGTGACAGTTGAATTTTACGTTTTGCATAACATATGGGCTAGGGAATCTAATTTAGAAAATGGCCCTGCGCGTATTACGCATTTTGGGTATGCTTGAGTGATTGCTTATTAAATCATAATATACCTAAGTATGTGTAAGAATGAAATTGACTACAAAGTGAAGATTCTATAGCATAGAATTTGTAGCAGGTATACGAATTTATATTATATAGAATGTATAGGTATTGAAGTTATATAAAGAAAAATTAAAGGTGTTGCATTGACTGATCCGTAATGGGATATATCAATAAAATGATATAACGCATACATTCAATTACATTACTCAACTTATCTATTATTGAAATGAAATCTTTAAAAAGCACTCATTTTGATCGATCTTTCAAAAAATAACGCCAGGACTGCTTAAATGGGTATAATGAGGTCAGAATGTAGCCAAAATCTTGTTTTAAACATATTAATATTTTACTTACATAATATCCTCCAGTAGCCGAATGAATGTTAGAGCTAGCGTATCCTGGATTGTTCGCTGCAAAGCCATAGCCACCTGTTCCAGAATATCCGACGTACCCAGCATGCGCTGCTACACATACGGCCAAGAACGACACTATCTGGAAATGTAATAACGAAAATACATAATATATTAATTTACTTACTTTTTGTTTTATTTATTGATTCCTAAATATAATTGGCTCATAGACCATTTTGAAAGGTATAATATCAGATAGTCGTTCAGATTCTTTGAGCATCTATATAATTATAATCAATATATCAGCAGCACAACCTATTAACCTTCACCTCTTAAAATACTATTAAATAACACAGGATATCAAATAACAATAAACAAAAATGAACTTGCCACCATGTAAACTAAATAAGGTCGTATTGTCTATTCACATACACGACGGAACAATGTACGGACAATATGTCAGTATTTAATCTTACGTATGAGATTAAGAAATATAACAATGGGGCGCATAAAAACAAACGCAGGAAGCGTTATAGGTAATAAATGAAAATAGACGTATTCATTTTCCACTTACATGATTCGATTAAAGCTATTCTCGTTACGTGTATGATGGGTGTTGACAATACAGGAAGGATGGCTTTTCGCACTAAATTATGTACAGTAAATGAGTAATAGGTTTTGTTTTAATTAGGGCATTAGTTTAACTGCCGGTAGAGTGCAATTGCGTCTCATAATATGTGCCAGTTGACACGCTATTAATTGTTGTGGAAAATGTAACGCGCAAACGCAATATTTTTGATGAGACATTTTTATGATCACTTTTATAATACTGCATTTATTATGAATTTTGTTGTAGTGCATATCACACCATATGAAGTTAAAACCTGCAGCACTCTATTAATGGGTAAAGGTGAATGATTCTTAACTTATTGTGTCCGTATATTGTTAATATTTATAAAAAAAACGTACCCACTATTAAATAATAATATACTATAATTAAATTTAAATTCTTCAAAAGCTAACATAGGGTATTTATATATTAGTAGAGTAAAAAATGATTGAAATTCTATTTTTAATTGATGCAATTGTGAAAGATTAAATTTTTAATAAAATGCCTTTTTAAATTCAGTACTTTTTATAAAAAAAAAATATTTTTAAGTACTTAGTGAGATAGGTCGTCGTAGGATTTATCGAAAATGATTTTTTTTTAAGTTTATTTTACTCTAAAACTTGAAAAGCTAATTCAATAAAAATTACGGATTATAACAAATTATATGCACTTAAACAAGTCTGGTTATTTCTATGAAGTCATAATAATGACTAACATGTTAATAAAATCTATAAAAACGACATAAACGCGCTCAAAGCGTGTATGACAATAATTTTTATTTGCAGATATAAACAATGATATAGGCTTATTGTCATTAACACAAATTATATTAAATAATGTGTAACAATAAAGGATTTTTCCACTACTACACTTTTTGTCTAAAAATCACTGAAGTATTCGATATTAATGTTTTAGTTCAAATCCTCATTGCTAAGTGATAGTAAGTGAGTTTCATTGGTCTCTACCACGTATCTACTACGATCTCAATATAAAATGATGTTTTTTCAATAACTTAGTATTAAGTACATCGTAATTTTTAACAATACCTACGCCATTAAAAACCAAATAACTATTTAAACTTATAAAATCAATTTTATTAATTCAATTGCAGTCCAATAAATGAATCATAAGTAATTTGTATAACCCATTGTTAACTTAATTTTCATGAATAAACATATATTATGATCACTAGATATCCTTCAGAAATTATTTAATAGTTAAAATTATAACAATTATAATGTCTTATTTGTTGTTTAATCTTCTTCTCCGTAGATACTGCTTTCTGAATCGGTGGTAAATGTTAAAAATATGTAATGACGATTCAAAAGTGCTTCTAGGAGAAGTCTAATCTATATAATATATAAAAATTAAACCCGTTTCGCGTTGTCACGGCATCACGTGTGAACGGCTGAATCGATTTCGATATTTTTTTTTATTATATTCCTTGAAGTACGAGGATGGTTCTTATGTAGAGAAAACGTAAATATGTACCACGGGCGAAGCCGGGGCGGACCGCTAGTTGAATAAATAAATGTTTGAGTTTAATATGATACCTATATCACATTTAGAATTAAATGTATTATTTCACTATTATCACATATCACAACACTTACTTGTATACCACGCATTATGTTCCTCCTTGAGTACAACAGGACTGAACTAACAATGATGGTGGTTCTATTCCGCTTCTGTTTATATTAGTTCTGATTACACCACTATGGCGTATACATCCTAATCATTTAGTAGTCAAGGGAACCCATGAAATTAAAGTATCTATCCTTTGTATTGTTATATTATGAACATTTCATCTTTGGAGAGTAGCACTGACCAATCAGGTTTAGGAAAGAATAATTACGATCCTAAAAATTAGTTAATACTAGAAAGAAAATATTATAATTCATGCAAATTTGTATTCATACACTTAGAGCTTTTTCAATAATTAATAAGTAGGTAATTTAATTCGTAGTTTGATAATTTATTAATATTTATTTCTACAGTAGACTATATTATTATGATTGTATTTTAGCCAGACCTAATATTTAATGTTCATGTAAATTATTGCACTTTTTTTTTTTTTTTTTTTTGGTAACGGGGAGGAAATCTTCAAAAGATACTCCCTTTTGGGGAAAAAAGAGAGCATGTGGGATTCTTACCCACTAAAACCTCCTCGACGGCCAAACCCAAAGCATGATAGCGGGGACTCCGGGATCTCTCGCAGAACGCACCAGAAAATTATTGCACTAGAGAACACTGAAAACTTTAAAAAGCATTGTTTTAAAAATGTTTGTTGCAATTCCAACATTATTCTCATCAGAAAATAGTGTTAAAGTGATAACTTACTTAATTAAAAAAAAAGAACATATTTAATTGTATATACAAAAAGAATATCTTATAATTAATTCCTGAAAATATATGTTTAAGGCAGGTATTCTGAAAAATGGCGTCATTTCGACTTCCATAATTGTCGTAAAGGAAATTTTAATTTTCTTCTGTGTGAATCTTCTGAACATAAACTATTATATATCTTTTATTAAATATGAATCCTGAAATAAAAGATGATTCAGCTTTCATTATCACCATTAAGACAAGGTTACTTTTTAGACCAGTGACCGTGTGAACATGCCTAGTTATTTCTTGCGCCCTACTTTCTTACCAATAGCGCTAATATTATACGTAACAAGTTTAGATTTTTTCCAATTTTCTAGAATTTTCAATAAAAAGTAAAGCCTCAATCATGTTTTTACTATTATTTTATGTATGTCTTGCAAATAAGGATAAAGATCCTACCTCTATATCTGTGTATCTGTGACGACTACGCAAGGATAGAAAAACGAAATGTAAGTTTTTAATGTAAGTTTAAAAATAATATAAAAAAGTTTTTATGTTAAACGTGTCACAAAGAGGATTAAAATTTAGATTAAGATTATCAAAGTCTTTTATAAGTCTGATTTTGGGTGCTTCACATCACACACGACAGTTTAGGAATTTTTTTAAAGCCTAATGAGTGAAAACTAATTTAATAAATACTATTTACATCCTAAAGAGTTTAAAATCTAAATGGCATCAAATAAAAATTAATAGCCAGTCCAAATTTCACAAATTAAGTACCTACATCGAAATTTGATAAGCGAAATATTATAAGCTATTTAACACTGCAATCCTTAATAATAAATGGAACAGCGAAGACTTGGGTGATTATCGCTAAAATATATGAGCTGGTAATAAAAAGTAAAAGGTTAATAATTAAAGTATTCAATTTGTCTTAAATTATTTATTTTAATGCATTTCAATATTTTGTTATAACGCCATCGTGCGGCAACTAGCAAAACTAACTTGAACATCATACAGAAATATTTAACTTCGGATAGCGGTTCTGTTAAGTTAGCACTAAGTAATCAACACTGACTTGAGAGTACGAGTTGTTTTAAAGTTATTTGCATAGAGGTCGCTACTAGTCATGATGATAAATAACCAATGTTATGTGACAATTATTATTATAGACTCATTAATTCATTCATTTATAAACTCTTCCTTATATCCTTAAAATTTTAATCATTTGTAAACCTATCAAAAGCAGAACCTGCTTTAGATATATTCGTATGGCAATGCATTAGTGATGACATTATACTTAGAAACATGGTCATAGCCCATAGGCAAGGAGCTGATGAATAAACTTAAAAGTAACTCAACTAGCAATGAAGAGAGGCTTGCTAGAAATTTCTCTGCATGATAGAAATAAGAAAATTCCAAGAAGAACTGAGTTAACTGTCATTGCTCTCAAATTTTGTTAAAATTAGAGGCCACAAAGCTCGTAGATAGGATACTCGTTGGTGTATAAGGATCCTGGAATGGCAATTACGAACTGAATGGGCACGCTGTTGGACACTCTCCCACTAAGTGGTAAGAAGATTTAGTAAGATAGCAGATGAGCAAAGCTAAACACAGTGATTTGTGGAGCTTTTTGGGACAAGGATGGACCTATATTGTCTGGATAGATGAATAGATTGACAGAAACCTGCATAAAATACTGAATACTTGTGTTTTTATACATGCACATAAGTATAGATACCTAAATAAATTAATTATGTAGTATCAAAATTTGTATTAAAGATTTGTGATTCGTACAATAAACAAAGTTTTCAAAACCGGAAAAATAAATTGGTATTATATCATTTTTATCATAAAAATAGTTTATCTACATTAAAATATTAAATGATGCAATAATTAAAACAAGTTGCCTCATACATTATTACTTATTTACATCTCTGATACAAAAGAAAGACTTCAGGTTTTAATGTTTAATATTCAGTTCTTTATTTTGTTTTTATTTAATTACATTACCTTATATTCTTTAAATTATTGTATTTTCTGGAGCACGTAAGGTCAGAAATAAAGCTTAAAAGTAATACAGTCATTTTTCGTGTTATCGTCAATTATCTATGCAAAAGTATGTAATAATCATAAGTTTACTTTTACCCTTTATCCTTTCCATTTTTACACTAAAATGATCGACATCATCATAATTATTATAAACAATAATCAATATAAAAGTAAATATTATAGCAATTTTAGGAAAAATCAAGATAGAATGCTTTTAAACTTATAAAAGCTGTAACGTAGCATCGTGATATAATATTTTGTCGTTTGCCTTTTAACGTATTATATTTTTAAAACCTAAATTTGAATTGGTGTAGATTTTAACAATCTGATGCTGATTCTGAAGCTGATATCGTAAAATATTGACCAGATACTTATAGATATAAACTTGAAACTCGTATTGTTAACAATAAAATTAATAAAATTATGCTATAACGGACACAATACTACGTTTGGGCAGTTTTTATCATTGTACGTAATATACGAATTCGTACGATAAAGGTTCTTAAAATATCTTTA
>CAJQZN010042877.1:50828-97271 GCA_907164685.1 Colias eurytheme
TGTTTTTCAATACTTTTGTTATGAGAACATAAAATAGGACAAAATATCATGTCTTTGATACAACCGCATTACATAATGCATAATCAATACTTCCATTAACATTGGACTCCAACTGACACCGACATTCAATATCTATCTTTACGATTCAGTTACAGAAACCTTCACTGTGAGACATGGTCCAAATGCTATAATAGTATCACATTTCCATATTACAATATATAATTTCAATGTCAATAGAAAACATTCATTAAGAAACATATAAACAAAAATATCTTAGATTTTAACTTGATTACGTTCCTTTTGGGTAATTTAGATTTAAACTTCTTTATACATGGCAGATCATTTATAAAATTTTAATTACATACTTCGAGTCTCTTAGTCATTTATAAAATAACGAGCATCCAAAAGATTTTCCCACAACAGTGCAGTACCCTTATATAACGTTAAAATGGCCAAATACGGGTAACATTTCTAGAGCTCATTGTTTATTTATATCTCACGTTTAAAATCTATTAGGACAGTACACCTTTTATGGGAGATATTGGATAGCTTTTCACTGTAATGGGAAAGTAAAGCCTACTATCTAGACAACGTTATTTAAATTAGTTACAAGGCAGTGAGTGTACTTTTGTCGCGGTAACATGCTCGGCGATGTAGCTGTCAGGACTAAGGAATTATGTACGTCTTCGAGGCTCCCTTTCACAATTCGATACATTTGAATATAGGAACAAACGTGACTGAATAAAAACGAATGAAAATATGTATTGGTTAAACAATTGCTTATTGACTATTGATATTTTATTGCGTCAGGGAAAACGTCGCAACGGCCTTTGTCCAGCAGTGGACGTCCCACGGCTTAAACGAACGAACGAACGAAACGTCGCATAGGATTCTATAACAGTTTCAGCAATCTTCTTTACAAATATGAAGAAAATTGCCTAAATAAGTTCTTGTTTATGTCCAATCAAATGAATATTAAAACTGAAATAAATACTTTTTACTTAATTATTTGTGTGTCTACTTATCTAAGTCTAAAAAAACATTTGGAATCGATTCGCATTTAAAATTCTGCCCTCGATTTTTATTCAAGCCAAATTAGTAATTGCTACAATTGGACTATTTCGTGGCTATTTATTGAAATAGTAGCACAGTTAAATTAAGATATCAAGCCTGTCGATCAATTATTAATAAAAATTGCAGTACCATATAATTTAGTACACTCAGTACTATAATTTGAATGTTCACGGATAATGAATTAGCGAAGCAAGCTTTTGAAAGCCGATATGTGGTGATTATCACGCAATCATTTTACTACATAATTGTATTATATTGATTGTAAATAGTGTTATAAAAGTTTATTAACGTGCATTAATATTCTTAAATAAGGTGATGGTTGAACAGAGAGTTTCTATATTACATCGTTAGGTTAGTTAGTCGAGTTGTTGAATAATAATTTAAAGAATTTAAATGTTTCTCTTTCACAAATGTTTTTCCTTCTTCTGTTTATAATGTATATATGTAAATAAACAATTATTATAATACAAAAATTGAGACATCATTTCGTATTAATGAATAAATTAACAATTACAAAGCTATTATTATGACTAGTATTATTGTACAGGCTAGCCGCACATCCTGAGTCAGCGCTTTACACGAGCCCCGAACGCAACCTGACTTGTAAAGATGTTGTTTTTACAGTAATGAAATAGGATCGTGTAAAGCGCTGACTCAAGATGTACGGCTAGCCCGTACATGCTACAGGGCCGAAAAAATGATAATGCTAGCCGTACAATTATTTTAACCCAACATTTAGTAGCTTGCACTTATCAAATAATTAAATGCATATTAATAATTCATTTCTCTATTTACTAAGCGTTAGTAATTCGAAGATGTTGTTGTACGAGTATGTTGTAACATAAATTTTCTTACTAATAATAGATAACTTGTAATAATATTATTATGTTATTTATGTTGTAAACGTAGTAAATAAATAAATTTACAATTTAGAAACACGAGCCATAATTTAAGATAAATGTACAGGTTAATATTTAATACAAACGGTGTGTTGAACAAAGGTATTGAAATTGATATTTATTTGTTGTGAGTTCTTGTAATAACAGCTTGTTATTAATTTTGAGTTGGGGAAAAATATTAATGTCTAGAGAGTAAGTATTTTTGTACTTATATTTTAAGCCTTAATAGTTAATTGATTTATAATAATTACTTACTTAATTAGAATTCAAATAATAAACTTTGTAAGAGGAAAACCTATTGAAACAGTATACCTAAATGATAATTATTAGATATATATATATATATATATATATATATATATATATATACACATATATATATATAACTATATATATACACATATATATACATATATATATATAACGTATGTGAATTACATATTTTTCTCTACGTGAAGTTCACTAGTTTAACGCATAAATGTTACTACATTTATAAACATTATCTGTTAATCAATTTGTATGTACAAAACACAATTTAAATCAAATTACAATCGTTACCGCAATTCGATTAAGCAAATATTTAACGGTTAATATGCAATAACACGAAGTATATAGTTCAAAGTTGAACCATAAATTGAATGTTGAACCTATTTATACAAATGTATCCAATTTATACGTGTTTACGCCTTAAATAAGCTCTTAGCTGGATTATTGCCTCATCTCATTCCATCGCTATGGTTGCTATGGTTACTCCTAATTTCGTCACATCTTTAAGCCTACGACTTTGCATTAGAGATAATCAGAAAGTTGCAACAACAAAATAATAGGAATTAAATTCAATGCTATCATTCTATTTAATATGTGGCTTTTAACAAGTGACGTTATTGTTGTTGAGTTAGAAATTGAGCCGCGATTGGCTGATTTAAGTTAGTCAGAACCTATACCAACTTACTCTTTATATTTACGCAAAGAATATTCGCGAATATGAATCAAATTCAAAATAAAAAGTACGACGTGGTCTCCAAGACGCTTTTGCACACTGCTTATTTTCTAAATCCTGGGCGCTAAAGATTATGGCTTTTTTTGCTAACAAAAAGCAGGCACGCCATTGCAAACAATATGAGATTAAAAAAAATTAAACCCTAATGTTATATCTAAAGTACTATTGGATCAACTATCGATTCAAAGCTTAGGCGGTAGGTACTACCTGTTTTAAAGTACCTAATAAGAAAGTATTTCTTTAAAACTGTCATAGTAGTAGGGGAGCCCAGGATGCTAAATGTGGATTTACTCGAGCGTCACGGGAACCTATTAGAATTGGTAGATTAGACCATAGCGAAAAAAAAGGTCCTATAATGTTTTCACTTTTAGCGGTGGGGAAGGGTTTTTAGATTTTTTTTAATTTAAAAAAGAAAAAAATTGGCTTGGAAATACTCAAGCGCGTTAGATATTGATATTTTGCATGCTCCAGGACGTCACTGAAAAAAAGTATACGTTAATCTGACGATTTAAGTGGCGATTTAATCGCTATGAAGAAAGGGTAAAAAATTAAAGTAATATTATTCGAGCGCGTCAGATTAATATATGGGGGGGTTAATTACAATATAAGTCCCCATTTCGCTAATCTGACGATTCGAGCTCAACCTTAGGGAATTATGGATTATTCAAATTTTCCAGCGGGGCCCCTGAGCGCACCCACCAACCATAACTGCTCATATTGACTAGAGGTACTAATGAATAGCTAAGGTACCGTCCCTTATAGTAATCTGACGCGCTCGAGTAAATCCCAAAATCCCCTCTTGGCCTCCCCTACTATAGTAATTATAGTCATGCTCAACCACTGGGAATATTATATTAAATAATAACAGTCATTATTTAAAAGTTGCTTTATATTACTTGGTATTTTCGCAATTTTGGCTTATGAGGAAATTTTAACAACAGCTCAATCAAAGCGGATCAATATTGAATAAGAGCATAGTTAATTATGAAATTATGTCAAGATTTTGTGTAAATTTATAAAAAGAAAATAAGTAATACATTGATTTTTAGTTTTAAAAAATAGAGTAGTGAAGAGATAACATAATATTTAATAATATGGCTATGAAAGGTCAGAAATCAGAATCTCTATAATAGTCATAAAACAACAATCTATCTCTATACTTGCTGTACCCCGCGGTTTTACCTGCATTGCTCCGCTCCTGTTGGTCTTAGCGTATATTATATTATAGCCTTCCTTGATAAATGGGCTATCTAACACCGAAAGAATTTTTCAAATCAGACCAGTAGTTCCTGAGATTCGCGCGTTCATACAAACAAATCTTCAGCTTTATAATATTAGTATAGATAAAAGTAATTCTGAGGGAAATTATATTAATTTTTAAAATAATTTATCGAAGCATAAAGCTTTATCATCAATATAACATTAATAGGCATGACGACAGTATCCATAAATGTTCGTATTAGTGTTTTTAAGGGAAAATGTATAATAAATAAATTAAATATAGTGACTTAGAAATCTTAAAAACATTAAGATTAATGAGATTATCAATAAAATAAAACATTGAAATTCTGCAGTTGGCCATTTTGACTAAAACACGCGTGACGTCACGCTTAAGTAAACAACTCACGTCAGATGTGTTTTGTTGTTATGAATATGTTGAGAATACGCATTTTTATTTATTTTCTATTGTTTCACGTATGCTTTATCGACTCAGAACAGAAATATAATTGCGAATTCACGAATACATGGTTCGGGGTTCTCCGCGCCAACTTTATACAATCATTTCTTATTATTTTCTCGCTTGAAATTATTACTAAAACATTTTTGAGCATTATTTTTATGTGGATTCACACTGCAATACTGCACACCACTTATAAACTTTGAAATTCGTTTCTATAACACATATTAAATAAATATTTTTTTAATTTTCTTCGCAATGCGTACAAATGCCATGACGCCATGACACCTGCGAGCTGTTTTGGCACAGTTAATAAATATTTTTTGAAAAATGGCTTTTATCTTCGTTAAATTTAAGTATATTACCGAAATATAGGGTTTTTCTTGTATAGTAAACGTATACACACATTATGGAAGAGGATTTCAAAATCTTTCGTCATGCCTATTGGCAGGATAGAGCTTATAATAATTTGCCCTTGATGCGGTTTTTCTAATAACTTTTAAGTGTTAATATCTGTTCAAACGTAATTAATTTTAATGCCACTCAAACTGAAACATTGATTTTAATTACTCTGCTGATTTATGAGGTTATTTCAATACACATTGTTTATAATATGTTGGATTATGTCAATTTTAATTGTACGATAAAATAATTTATTTTTATCTAGAATAGGATTTATATATATTTTATATAGTTGATGAAAAGACAGTGCCATCGTAGCCATGTTGTATACTGGAAATAGGTTTCCTAGATTTTCAGAACAATCAATACTAAATTGCTCCTTGCTAACTTCATTTTATGTATGTATGAAATGTCTTGATTTATTTTAAATAAATTTATTTTCAAGTTCACTCTAAAGTAATTCCGCCCATTTTCAAACTCTGTTGGACGCTGTATTACAATTGCCATCCCCAATTACCTGTATCAAGCCTGAATCGATCTTTGGGCATAATCTACTCTCTTAAGTATGCATCTCAGGATGTAGATTCTTTTCGTAATTAGCACAATCAAAAGAAAAAACTTCCTTTTTTGCATAGATCTGGATGCTTACATAAATGTCTATACTATGTCTAACCACAGGAAACTCGTGAGTCACGTCCCGTGGAAATACCTGACATATCATCTAAATACAATCATGCAATACTTAGTACGGGCATTCCTTGTAACGTCTTTGAAAGGTGTAATACAGGTGCGAAAGAATTAAATTGTAAGTTTATTTATTTATTTATTGAAAGCTAATTTATAATTTCTCAACGATTCGCCAAGTATTATTTAAAATCATTTTTTTTGTAAGATTCATAGTTCAAACGCAGAGTCGGATTAGAAATTTTAATTGACGTTTATTTATTTAAATTAATATTAATGACTATAAAATGATTTGTGTTTAGCATCCACTTGCAATTATTTCTCTCTTATCTATAGGTATGGGAAAATACTATCTCAATTATTTTTTTACTACTAATGCAAATCTATTCGAGGTTTATGTTACTCATGTAATTACGAACATAGATGCATCAGATGTAAATGAAACTAGGAAGATTGTCGAATGAGCCGTGTTAAATAACTGCTTATAGCACTCAATGAGTTACATTCAGTTGTGTGGTAAGATAATTTATCATTATAAGATTTATCTGGTCTCAGTGTGAAATCCTTTTATTCAATACATACGTTTTGTAAGCCATGACACATTACGTTACATTATATCATAGTAATGTAGGTACGTGACATCTTCTGGGTCGGAATAGGCATGACGACAGTATCCATAAATGATCGAATTAGTGTTTTTAAGGGAAAATTTATAATAAATAAATTAAAAATAGTCACTTAGAAATAGTAAAAACATTAAGATTAATGAGATTATCAATAAAATAAAACATTGAAATTCTGCAGTCGGCCATCTTGACTGAAACACGCGTGACGTCACGTCTATGTAAACAGCTTCGCGTCAGGTATATTTTGTTGTTATGAATATGTTGAGAATACGCATTTTTATTTATTTTCTATTTTTTAACGTATGCTTTATCGACTCAGAACAGAAATATAATTGCGAATTCACGAATATGTGGTTCGGGTTTCTCTCCGTCCAATTTATACAATCATTTCATATTATTTTCTCTTTAATACTTTTTTTGGGTATTATTTTTATGTAGATTCACATTGCAATAATGCACACCACTTATAAACTTTGAAATTAGATTCTATAATACTTAATAATTAAATATTTGTTTAATTTTGCTTCGCTATGCATACAGATAATTACGTATTTACGTAATAGTGACGTCACGCCTACGCCATGACACCTGTGAGCTGTTTTGGCACAGTTAATAAATATTTTTTGAAAAATAGCTTTTATCTTCGTTAAATTTAAGTATATTAGCGAAATATAGGGTTTTTCTTGTTTAATAAACGTATACACACATTATGGAAGAGGTTTTGAAAATCTTTCGTCATGCCTATTGGTTCTACTTTTCGCGTGGTATTTATGTGCTTTCTGTGAGAGCTTTTACAAGTTAACGCGCAGTTGACATTATACAATTAGTAAAATACTTTTAAATTATAATTTAAATATTAATAAATATTAAGAAGTATTGAACATTAGTAAGACTGCATTCATACATTAATAATTGTTCTTTATAAATAATTTTTCAAGCTACTTATAATAATTAATACAGTTGTTATTCTTTACAGAAAATGACAAAGCATTACTCAATCATTGTGTTCAAAGCAAAGTGCTTGTTCTAATTCTTGCATTGCGCAGAATGCCACAAGTATCCATTATATGCTAATTGAAAGACGACACGTAAAATTGCTCAAACAGCATTACAAGGATCCACTTAAATTAGATTAATTCTAAGCTCATAATAACAAATTTATGTTTGAGCAATTTGACGTTAGCCCCGTTGTCAGCGTTGTGACATTCCAAAAATGATGGCATTCGATCCAGATTGTCGTAAGACATAAATTCCTATTGTTTCAATAATCTATCTTGCATCAATGCCTCTATTACCTATCTATCTTTCGCGATTTTTTATCGTGCAGATAAATAACCGAAATAAGTCAATTCATTGCGTCAAGTCAAAAAGATGGACGCGTCGCGAATTTTAATCCGATTGCGTGTTACTTACGATGCAACTATAGCACTCATTGTTTAAAAGAATTATAACACGCGGAAAAAAATCTTATGTACGATTTCTCAAATATTCCATTTCGTAAGTACCTACCCAAGAATGTCGTGATAGGTATGGGATGAGTTTCGTGCAACTGGCGTGTAGAATTCTCTCCGCTAAACTGAAATATTACAAAACGTGGACAATAATTGAGCCTATACGATTGCCAATGCATTTGACTTTTGGCCTCTGTATGGATATAGCGTTAAATGTTTACTAACTGCTAGGTGATTACGGTACGTGCATTATATTATATGGTTGCAAAAGCTTGGAAGGAGCGGTATAGCTTGTTAAATTCGCGTTTAATTAAAGCAAGTACATAAGTGATGAGTCGGCAGGCTGTTATTACATTCTGCACGTGTTCTGTGGTCGTGTTTGGCTCGATTAAATAATAAACAATCGTGCTACAGCGATGTGCTATACAGTATACGTAACTTCGCTTGACCTCTAGGCCGAATTGTTGAGTAACTGCAATAATGATGTGAATTCAATTTTATTACCTATAGTTTGTCATTTACTTATGTAGGTTAATTCCTTGTAGAGTTAATTTTTTTCTGTGATTTGTTCGAGAACTAGTCTTATATAATTTTAAAATGCACTCAACTGCTGGTAAATTTAAATTATAATTTTGTTGAGCGTTTATATGAAAAAAATTGAGATTAGCTTATTCCATAATATAAGCTGATATAGGAGATTTGGATAATTTATTATTAGCAGTAGTGGTAATGTTATTAGTAAATTAGAATCGCTTATTAAATCTACTTCAAGGCTTATGCATTACCTAATTTACATGAACCGAATATTTATTACTAACAAAGAATATTTATTGGGTTTCATATTATAAAAAATCTTTAAAATATTAACCTTTATTAGTTTCCTCACCAAGTTTTCTTCCGCTGATAAGTGGTAGAACATTATCATAAATATCGCCCTTAAATATTAAAATTAACCGTATTTATACAAAAATGTTTCAATCAAGGTGCATCGCACGCAAGACGCGTTGACCGTGAACTCATCAACAGCTGTATGTATGTATGTATGTATGTACATTGCACGTTATTAATAACCAATTGTTATGTAAATGATATTTAATGAGTACTAAAGATTAATTGATTGTTAAGAATGGATTTATTTGTAATTACGATTCCAAACAATCAATAAATAATTATAGTACTGATTTATATTTAATTACTTTTATGATTAATAAAATATATTATATCATTATTTTACAGTGCCTTTACTGTTATAAAATGTAACGTATTCTGTAGAATCATTTCATAACTAAATGGTATATTCGAATGACGAAAGCTCATAGCTCTAAGCTTATACTATGAAGCTTTTTCCCATACTGAAGATTGTAAATTGTTAAAGTATACAATTTTACATGTGTTATTAATTGGAGTGGATATAATGGAAGTAACTTGACTAGTTACTATAATAATCGATGTATTAAACATGTTTCTTGGAAAATAAGGCGTTTATCTGGATTCTTCATTTTATTATTCCACTTATATTTTAAGATAAGTAAAGACTAAGATAGCGCTTTGAATAAACAAAACACTTTACTAGAGGTACCTTCTCTTTCTTATAAAGAGATTAGGTACTTCTTAAAAGTAGTTGCTCGTTCTTAAAAGAATATGGAAGTGCATGACTGATCTACTTGGATATTCCAATAATGTTTTGAAAAGCTGTCTTGTACACTCTTTTCAATTTAATATATTTTAAATCTTAACAGCAAAATGACAAACTTTGTTACAACAGTTGATCAGCTAGGTACCAAGGCAGCTTTTTGTTCAAAAACAGATTAGCAAGCTACTTTATAATAATATTTGTAATCGATCTAGCTCAGATAGAAATTGATTACTTCCCTGTTATAAAGGATCATTAATAAAATCTGTTCGCAATTTGGTCTCATAAAGGTCAAAGTATGTGTCATATTTAAGTGAAAATAAAACTAAATAAAGGTTGTATAATCAATTAGTATAAAACTATTATGATTTAAACTAATTGATTATACAAAAAAAAAACTTAAATTGGCTATACGAAAAAAAGAACAATAGGTATAATGTAAAAGACTATGCACTAAGACTGAAAACTTCTGTTTACAAATAACAAAATCAGAAAAAGCCTTGATAATTTACAATTTTTATCGCGTCTTCCGAGAACAATTTTTTTTAGAAATAAAACACACACATATCACATGAAAATATTCACCAATCGACTAAGTCTCTAGGTGTTGACTAATTGACCATTTGAGTAGATATTTAGTGACTATTTAAAGTTTCATACAATTATATGGTTATTTTTGATTGATTTATTATTTAATACAAGCATTTAGTACAATTACAGGCAATCATTCACGCGTATCAACTAGCAGGCAAGGCGATAAAGAATTTCCATTGTTTTTACATGGATATAAGGCAATATTTAATATTTATATCAGAATGGTAATGCACTAACCTACCTTGTATACCTCAATGCTAATTTGACATTTCATATTATAAAGAACTGGCTCAGAATAATAAATGTTTTTATAGCTTACATTGTAAGCTCTTATCTATTGTAATATCAACGTTACATTGGTGCATATTTCATAAGATTTATAAACATCTAAGAGTCCCAGTAGTTAAGTACCAAATTCAAAAATTGATTATTAGATAATATCTACTCGTTAGAACCTTAAAAGTTGGATATCATTGATTACTTTCTATCCAATTTTAGATTCTTAAAATATGTATTTTTTCTCATGAATATAGAACATATTGAATGCAGAGGTTAAGCTTTTAACGTTTTAAAAAGATAAAACACAAACATCGTCTCCAACATAAATTAACATACGCGATGTCAATGCCAGATCATCTTGGTCTCGATTAACCTTGCAGTTAAGTGATGTCATAGTAATTACGCTCGTTTTTGTTTTAATAATAATTCTCTTTGAGTTAATATATAGGTAAAGGTTGGGGCTAAGGACTTGATTCGAATTCTAAGTGTATGCTAATTTATATATTTTGCGTAATCTTTTTGTTCAAGTATGTGTTAATTTGTGCAACATCTTCTGCGATAATGCATTGAAAATTTTTATATCGATTCGATTTATCGAAATAATGTACCTTCCTTGCAGCCCGATATAAGAGAGTAACTAATTTGAATCTAAGTGTATGTTAATTTATTTATTTTAAGTAATCTGTTTGTGTTAGTCAATTTTTTTAAGAGCAAGATCTTCATATCGATAAAATAACGAACCTGTTTGACAGTCAGAAATTATAGAGTTGATATAAAAATGTCATGAACTTTAAGCAGAAACTACTCAATTATATAAAATTTTATCTGTCTAGTTAGTTTTCTGACATGACAGTCTTCCGATTAATACATTAAATTGTCAAATCAAGGTTTAAGTACAGGTTTTAGCTTTTAAAGATGACATTTAACGTAATTGTTCTGATATTTAAGAATTATGTGTAAATTATTCATTTTGCTGCCCAAATCAATGACGAAGAATATGTCGAGTAAACCAGTATAATAAAAAATGAAGTCCACATTTATTTATTGATTTACATAATATTGTATTGATATTCGCTAACTCATTTCTAAGAATCTAGTCTTAATTAATTCATAAATATAGCACGCTACTTGTTTATGCTAATTTATTACGTGGTAATTTGTTTGTGGAATTGTCAGATCGACGTCATAATCTTGTTACTGCAAATAATTAAATTTTCATCAATATCATTAAATTATCATGTGTACATTGTACAAGCTTTACTTCCTGTCTGTAACACAATCTATACTAATATTATAAAGCTGAAGAGTTTGTTTGTTTTAACCCGCTAATCTGAGGAACTATTGATTCGACTTGAAAAATTATTTCGGTGTTAGTCCATATATCGAGGAAGGCTATCATCACGCCAAGACCAACAGGAGCGAAGCAATGCGGGTAAAACCGCGGGGCACAGCTAGTTGTTTATTATAGTAACCTTCGATATTTTTTATCCCATTTTGGAAGATGATATTTCCGACTTCTAGATACCAAAAAATATATGTGTAAAAAGGAACTGGAAAAGGTGCAAAACGAAGTATATATTTTAATTATAATTATTTAGAAGAAGATTAAAATACAATCTTATAACGAGATTAATTTAACAGTAAAAGTACACGATTAATTATATTTTGATATCAGTGGAATTCATTAAATGTATTGTTTGAATTTATCTCATAGTCATGCAGGTTCCAATTATAGTTAAGAATAATGTTAGATATTCAATAAAGAAAGAAATCGACGATAAACAATACGAAGCTGTAACTACCTACAGCTGCTTATAAAACATAATTAACATACTGGAAACTATTTGAATAACCGATCTCGCAATTATTGTACTCAGCTATGCGACTTAATACGCGTAGGTGTATTATAGAAAAAAGTAAAACGCAATTTGTTTTTCTTGGAAAAATATTGAACGTTAAGTTTATTTTTATGTTCGGCATAATAGATTGTATAATTCTAAAACCATCTGCATTTAATTAACCTTGACTTTATATTCTACATTTTAAATATAACCAAATTTAAGTTCAATGACACATCGATATTTGTTGAGACGTTCTAAAAATGCAGATATCGTTTACAAGATAAAGTTTATACAGAATTGGCAGCAAAAATACATTTCACAAGCGTCCCTACAAGGAACACTGAGTTATTTCATAGAGACGCATAGGTATTTAGAAATTCAATTTATGAGTTGGACGCTCTTTTAGGAAAATATTCTACACGTATAGCATGTCTGACTTACATCTGCATATAAAGAGTGGGTAAATTAGCAATAATTGATGATACGTGATTATATCGATTACGCGCGTAACTAATAAGGTAACTGGATTGCCAATTAGATCAGCGATGTCCTATTTTAAGGCAGATTTATATAAAGTTAACATCAGATCAATGATATGGTTTGGTGATTATCACGAGATTGATAATCGTCCGGAATGCTGTTGATTAAAGCAATTAAAGCCGTACTTGGTGTTGTAGGTACTGTTGTATGTTTGGCATTTGATCGGAATATTGTTCAGGTGAATGGATGTTTTTATGGCTTTTCTGAAAGGAAATATTTAATGTGTTATCTCATTGATTTCTGGGTGGGATTTGGTATGTTATTTGATAAGAAACATGTAATATTCATTATTTATAATATCATGTAACATTAGTTAATTATATTAGGTTAATAGTATTTAATAACGAAGAGTTGATAATGAAGCATCATTTCAATAAACAAATAATGATATATATTTATAATACAAAACTTTATTTATTGTTTAAGAAGAGCTTAATCGGTTACTCTTCTTCCTGACTTATTATAAGAAAAATTATGTAACAATGCGAATTGTACAGGATCATTAAAAGGTTGCTCAATTGCACTTTTATTATGCACAAAGGTAATCATTAAAAATACTACCAACGCGAACGTCAGAATAACAGCTGATTACAAACACTACGTGCTCGGGTGCTCAGATTTAGTTTAATTTTGAAATGCTCAGATTTAGTTTAATTTTGAAATGCATGTAGCTAATAAGGCACGGGTACTTTGGTTACGAGTAAAGGTGAACGCAGATTTGGGCCGCACCGCACGAATTTTCTTTATAATATGAAGTTCTGTGCAACTTTTTTTTGTGGTATCGCTCGATGTTCACCAGAAGAGCTAATAAATTTTAATGCGGACATATAGGTGAACTGAAGGTTCATCCTTTACTATAAGTAACTATAACGAATTCGAATTCGGCGTCTACGGCGCGTACGGTGCTGCCCAAGTCTGCGTTCACCTTTACTTTTATTTTATTGTAGTCCTGAACAGACTACACAATACATTATCTACATAAAAAATAAAGACGACTTTCACATAGATCATACTTAGTGTTGTATGGTTTTAGAATATTAATAATAGGATAGTATTTATAATTTTTTATTACACTTTGATAACTTTCGCATTTGCTTGTTGGGATGCGTATTTACATTATTTATTGTTATAACAAACACAAATTATTTGGAGCTATAATATCAACAAATAGGATGATTGCAAACAATATTGAAATTTAGTACGGTTAAATTTACATTTATTTGAATAAACGATTTCCGCTACCATATAAGGAATCATGTCTGTCAGTGGTACAATTTAACTATTTTTTATTACTTAGAGCATTAACCCCGTATTATTGTGAAACAAAAACAGAGGTTAGCCCCGGTGAACGCACAAGGATATCATATAGGTATTTTAAGCAACGTACTATCTATTATACATATATAATATTTTTTTTTATATATAGAGATAGTTAGGAGTTAGAGTGACAATTTTCTTTGACTACGCGAGGAATGCCGTTCGCGGAAAGCTATTCATAAAAAATAAACATTCGACAGTCTACACTATAATATAATAAAAAAGGGGTGGACCCGGCGCGATCTTTCTAAGCTTTAATATCATTCTTAGCTTCTAATTATATTAATAAACGAAATAATTCAAAACATTTAAGTAGATTGAAATAAAAGACATATTGCTGAAACATTAATTGAGTAGCAAAAATTTTATAGTTTATGGCTTCATGAAAATATTGAAAACAATGTGTTTGGATTAGTAGGTACGCATTAAACTATTTTCTTATTTATAAATTATTTTCTTTCCTCATTATTAAACTTCTACGAGGTTCAAACAACAAAATTACTTATCTAGCTTATAGATATCCTAGTAAGTATACTATGTAGATATTGACCACGATATGTATAAATTTATATTAAAATTCATCAAAGCGTTGTAAATTGAATATGAGTAGCATTGTGAAGACAAATTTTATTGACATACTTATCTAGCTGGAAACAATCTTGAATACAATAAGTTAAATGTTATGTATAACCTTATTAATATTATCGATGTATAAAATCTTATATTATTATGCGAAAGGGGATTGTAACACATGATTTTGAAAATATTAAGTTTTTTACCTATTTGTGATTTTTTCATGATCCAGACAATGTGTTGCGTCATTTAGTTAGAATTAAATTCTGTCATTAGAGCTTTTTATTTGTATATTGGTACCTACTTATTTTTCGAATCTAAATCTATATAAAGTTGGTATATTTTTAGTTTAAATTTTATTTAGAATTATTGTTATAGGTTTACTTTTTTACAGTTTGAAAATAAATAAAAAAAGTAAAAATAGGCTATTTTGTTAATTGTCACACATCTAACTTGTTATCACGGCATAAAAACAAATCACGGTCACGTACATTCTTCATACAAATGAGATTCTATAAAATGATAATTAATTCGATCAGAAACATAGTTTCATAACACTAGTTTAATATAATATGCAAACGTGTACTGTCCTTCAATCCAATATACATCAATAAAAGGCTTTATCTGATGCGAAAGTCAAGAATCGTTGCATAAAATTATGTCATCTGTAAAATCGCAAATGTCAACATTATTTTGTCTACTTTTTTTGATTAATTACTTTATTGGTTTTTGAATATTTAAATAAAAATGCCATTAAGCGTAATAACCATATAATATAATTCGGCTTCATCTCAACCCGTTACATTTTTGCTATAATATAATATATCAATGTTGCAGAATACGCCATAAATTAAATGTTAATTACACTATTAACATTTATTCATTTAGTGCAAAATCGGCTATTATGCTATAATTCGATATATTATGGTATAAAGTATAAACCTAATTCGTGTAATTACGATCAAAATATTTTATAGGTTTATTTTATACGAAATCAATTTTGGAATTATTTGCTCTAAATACTAATTAAAGGTTCTCAAAGATAGATACGTTAATTAAGTCGGTTGCACACATTAAGTAACATCGCCGTGTCTATCTCTGTATAATCTGTGGTATAATGTCGGCTATAACACATTATATCATACGTCAGGCTCTATTTACGCAGAGAGTGATGCGTACGGGATACTCGCCGGTTCTCCTTTCTTTAGCATTTCATAACACCGTATTTCTCGAATGCTCTGCCCAACAAATTATAATGGAAGCGAAGATAATGACACTCTATTACTCCCAAGTACATCAGATATATGTATAAATGTGGCCGATAATGAAGATTGGAGCGCGTGCACGCGTTATGTGCTCGATCACTGTGAAATCTATTAGCCGTAAAGACATGTTACTGCTATTGCAAGACATTAGAAATATTATGTAGTTAGTGTTTTGATTAGTTACAATCTCTGTTCAAATCACTAGTGATTCACTATGTCTTCGGGTTGAGGAAACTTATATTAGGTGTACAAAATACAAAGCCTATATTATACATGTGTTTATACTTTATACCCTGACATTTAATCGCAAATCTACATTATAAAAAATGATTTGAAATTTAGATTTAAAACAATTACTTGAAACATTATTTCAATAAACGACTGTTTTATTACCAGTATCCGGTGATTCCAATCTTGAGAGCAATGCTTTATCTTTATTTTTGTTATGGCATTTAATTTTGGTAATTACTTTTAGCGGATAATCAAACTATAAAATTTCTAGGTCGAAATAATGAATTTGAAAACGAGCTAATCACAATCGCTTTTATTCTATAAAATATACTTGTTATATCGATTTGGCATTCATTTAGAAGTTGATGTTGGAAGAGTAGCGTTTTCAACCCTCTACCACTCTTCGTTATTGAATAAAGATTTATAAAAATACTGACCTATAACAATAAGTTTATAATTATATTTTCTTTTTGCAGGTCAACAAGGTGAATGAAGAAGTAGTCTAAAAAAGAACCAGGCACAACATGAAACCCTCAGTAAAATTTCAGGTAAGATTTCTAAAAAAAATAAGTTTACTTAACTGTAGTAAGAATATAGTACATCTTTAAACAAATATTGCTGTTATAAGACGTTCCGAATACACTTTAATTGTATCAAGGCGGATCAGAAATTTACAAGAATAGATGAATTATACAACTATTACTTATCTGCTAATCTACAAATAGATGCGCGGGTTAAATCATAACCTTTTGATTGATGAACATGACAGACATTGTTCTGTTTACCAAAAATAGATCGTAGAATGTGAATGTTAGATCAAGAAAGGAATATTGACTGAGCTTAGACTGTGAGAAGCCAAAACTATAATTCATAAACTCTTCTGGTTGTTACTACACAGTCAAATAAAATTATAGCAACGCAATGTTTATTACAACTTTAATTTAATCAAGATCACCGATAAAGCGTAAGATTTAATAAAGCCGTTGCAAATTATGGTTCACGCAAACTAGATGTGCTAACTTCACAAAAACAATGGGGATTGTTGTTATAATTCTGTAGTTTATTTATGTAACAAATAGACAGAATCTGAGATATATTTATTATAATTATAACCATAGTAAAATAGACTTAAAGGCGTAAATAGATTCATTATATTCAGATAAAGACGTAGATTCGACCTTTTGTTTGAAACAGATGGTATCATAAAAGATTTTCAACACTGAATTGTATTAAGGCCTCGTTTAGTTTCTGTAATCGTGTAATTTTCAAAGTGCATTTCAACATGCGTAGGTATAAATAATAGAATATTTTATCGTTGTAATTTGTTACTGTTGTAGATTATTTACAACTAAATATAAGTTTTGTAAGTTGTAATCTGTAAAGTGTATAATCCAATCTATATCTAAAAATATATTATGTCAATGAGCACCGGTTCCACCCGGATTGACAAAGAGTTAAAACAAATATATAAAATATAGCCTGTCACTCAAGAATAAGTACATTTAAGCCGAGAGATACTGACAGAAAATATAACCGACTAGACCGCCCGCGCCGGTACCAGCGCTCTGACCATCATTTTTCTTTTTGTCATTGCGTAGAACCGCCGCCCCTGAAGAACCGCCGTACTGGTACAGATGACCCAATATTTTGCGTCTGTATCTCCCGACCTATTTCTACGGGTGTAATTTTCAAATTAATCAAATTGTAAAAAAAGAACAATCCTCTTATTATGCTAATTCATCCTATTTGCGCATACAGGATACTTTATAAGTATGTAGATATTATTTCTAGTCATTATTAGCCTTGATTAGGTACGTGAAATCAGTTTTTGTTTTGTTATAATTTTTAATGAAATGTTTATGGTTCGATCATCCGTTACATTATAATAGTGCTTTATTTGTAATCACTAATTACATATTACTAACGTCTAATTGAACGCTAATGTTTAACTTGGATCTGAAGAAATAAATACTCTATGTAAATATATTTTTATTCACACAATTTTAGCATATCACTAAAAATCATATTATTATAATAAACACGTTATTATTAACACAGGCCCCGGAACCACAGACACAATAGAAAATCTATTGTGTCTGGGATCGATCGGGCCTCTTAGGGCTCAATGGGTTAAGTGAATTTAAGCAGGTGAAATCACACTTGATACGATAAATTCTCGAAAAAATTAGAAATGGAGATTATAGAAATGAATTTCTTATCCAATTTTTTGTAACATTATTTTAATATGACTTTTCTGATCACGTTTCATTCTACACGTCACCAGATTTGCTCTAACGTGTTTCATAAAGCTGACCCACAAAATTCAACAGCTCTGTCTATGTGGACGTGGCTAGGCTGAAGAAAGTGACATCATACGTTACTTTGCTCGGCCAAGCCTCGTACATACCACTACTGACCGAGCTGCTACGCGCAGCAATTGCTTCGTGAGGCTGCTCGCTCTAGAAAGCAGCCCATACACTTTAATACATAAATAGACTATTGGAATAAAACAGAACTTTATTACTTTGTTTCAAGGTGTTGATTTGCCTGGTGCTATACACATCCTGTGTACAAGCAATCATGGTGAAATTCGGCACGAAGGGAGGGCCGATCGAGCCGCCGACGCCGGAGCCGCAGCTGCCGCAGCCGCGGTCCTTCCGTGCGCCCGCGCCGGTCTGGGAACAACGGTCGGATGACGCACCAGACCCTAACGCTCATTGGTAAATAAATAGACATAAATGCTCTATGACTTGAAATAATTATATTTAAAAAAGTATTAAGATCAAATTTCCTTAAAATATGGATAATCTTATTATACCATTTTAATACAATTGCCTTAAAATTTACCAGTCAAACAGATTTAGAAAGTGGTCACCTCGAACCTTACTTCTTTTTCTCATTTTACTTCTTTTAATATAAATTATATGATATATCAGCCTGTAAAAAGTTCTAATAGCAGTTTCGTATAATTAAAAAAAATCTGCAGCAAAAATCATTTGTGTAGTATCAATAAAAAACAGTATTTAGCACTTGAATATTATTAATTTAATATCAAAATCGTATTGTTCACAGGCGCCCCTTCATCCCACAAGAGAAGTACACGCAAATCTTCATTAATTCACCAACCACGACCCCACCACCGCAGAACAGTGCACAACGTTTCGTCAACTCCTACAGACCTACCAACCAACCAGCTTTCCAACCAACTAACACTCAGAACCAATTCTTCCACCCTGGTCAAGTTTTGAGCTCCCAGAGCCTTCCTGGCATCGGATTAAGATACTTCGCTCCCTTTAATGTACAACAAAACACAGTATATAAACAAGAAGATGCTAAACATAACCAAGTGGAGACTAACCATATTGATAGTGCGAGAGACTCATCTAGCGATCTGCTCTGGAAGTATGAAAAGGATGCAGTGCAGCGGAACCTGAGGCACACGTTGGAGGTAAGAAAAGCAAACAAACATGTTGAAAATACTGTTCTCAAAATTAAAAATTTTGCAATTAGGGAAATAAATCATTATTAGAAATAAATAAATTATGGATTGCCATATTCCATTTCAATATGTTAGCATCAAGTTAGCAATCCACTACAATATAGTTTTGTATCAAATTAAAACAAAGTACCTAATGCCATTTTTTTTTTTTTTTTTTTTTTTTTTTTATGTTAATAGCAGGCAAACGAGCAGACGGGTCACCTGATGTTAAGTGAACATCGTCGCCCACTTGCACCCACAATACCAGGGGTATGGCGAGTGTGTTGCCGGCCTTTAAGGTAAGTGTACGCTCTTTTCTTGAAGGTCCCCAAATCGTATCTCATTGGAAACACTGCCCGCGGGAGCAGATTCCAAATTTCCGTAGCACGAGGCAAAAAGCTTCTTTTAAAGCGAACTGTTGTTGATCGCCAGCTGTCCAGATGGTATGGATGGAATTTGAGCTTGTGACGTGCTGTACGGTGGTGGAATTCAGCCGCAGGCAGTGTTCCAAACAGTTCTTCAGAGCACTCCCCATGATAAATGCGGTAGAAGACGCATAATGAGGCGACTTCTCTACGCAGTGCTAAAGAATCAAGCCGATCGGTTACACTTGGCTCGCCAACGAGGCGCACAGCTCTCCGTTGGATTCGGTCAAATGGAAGGAGATACTGTTGAGGTGCACCGGCCCAGAGATGGGAGCAGTATTCCATATGCGGCCTGACTTGCGCCTTATAAAGGTTAAGGCGATGGCTCGGAGTGAAATACTGCCCCGCTCTACAGAGTACACCTAATTTCTGGGAAGCTAACTTAGCTTTTCCTTCCAGATGACAAGAGAACTGCACATCACTCGTGATTTCGAGACCAAGAATTCCGATACTGGCTGTGGCTTTAAGGGGAGTACTTTGAAAAATGGGAGTCGCGATAAAGGGATTCTTCTTAGCGGTAAATGCGCAGACTTGTGTCTTATTGGGGTTAAATTGGACCAGGTTAATTCGACCCCAATTCGAGACTTCATCTAAGGAAGTTTCGATTTCGGACACAAGATCGTTCCGGCACTCAATGACGCGATCCCGAGAGATATTGCTTCGGCCGGCATAAACTGCATCACACGTACTGTCATCTGCATAGCAATGAATGCTGCTAACGCGCAGCAAATCATTGATATGCAGAAGAAACAGTGTGGGAGACAGAACGCAGCCTTGTGGTACACCAGCATTCACGAGCTTAGGTTCGGAGCATGAACCGTCGACCACGACTTTCATACTACGCTCAGTGAGAAAACTGGCGACCCATCGGCAAAATTTCTCGGGAAGCCCATAGGAAGAAAGCTTCGAAAGAAGCGCTTTGTGCCAGACCCGATCAAAGGCTTTCGCTATGTCCAAACTGACCGCCAATGCTTCACCCTTGCTCTCTATCGCCTCCGCCCAACGATGTGTTAAATATACTAGAAGATCACCAGCCGATCGTCCGTGACGGAATCCATACTGACGGTCACAGATCAGCTGATGCTCCTCCAGATATTTCAGCAACTGGCGATTGATAATGGTTTCCATTATCTTGGAGAGCAAAGAAGTGATAGCTATGGGTCGATAATTGGACGGGTCCGAGCGATCGCCCTTTTTCGGGATCGGATGCACTAAAGCCGTCTTCCATGAGTTCGGGACAACGCCTGTAGAGTAGGAGTACCGGAAAAGTCGCGTCAGAACCGGAGCCAACTCAGGTGCGCACATCTTAAGCACAATGGGAGGAATACCGTCAGGGCCACTTGACTTATGGACGTCCAGGGAAAGGAGTGCTTTACGCACTGCTCTCTGACTAAAACGAATGTCAGGCATGGATGCTTCACATCGTGGGATGGTAGGTGGCAAGAACCCTGTATCGTCCAACGTCGAATTAGCAGCAAAAAGAGAGCCAAGAAGGTCGGCTTTCTCTTTTGCTGTGTGGGCCAACGAGTCATTCTCCCTGCGCAGAGATGGTAGGGACGGCTGACAAAAATTCCCTTGCACAGCTTTAGCGAGGGCCCAAAAGGCTCGAGTTCCCGAAGGAAGTAGGGCAAGTCTTTCGCCAAGCTTAGCAATGTGCTCTGCTTTCGCTCTTGCAATAGCCTTCTTGAAGGACCTAGAGGCCGAGTTCAATTCTCTTTTCAATGTACGGGCGTTTGGATCACTAGACGCGAGTGCATTGGCCCAGGCCTGGAAGCAATCTTGTTTACGGCGCGATGCCGATTTGCAAGAGCGACCAAACCATTATAGCGACCGACCAAGCCATTTCTATATTCCAGAATTATTTACAGAATTTATGATCAATAACAACTGATTGATCCTAAACTCTGTGAATGGATCCAACTTCCATGATTACTTACAATTCTCGTTTATAATAATAATTATATAACACTTGTACATAAACATAAAAATAGTACAATTTTTTTCAGGCAACCGCACCAGTTGTATACCAGTGGCAATGGCCGGCGTACGTACCTCGGCACTAAATTAAGATAATCTAAAACCTTTGTTATAACCATCGCAGTAACTCCTCACATTCCCAATAAGTACTTAATAGTACTATTATAACCACGATTAAATTGGAAGGTGAACATATAAGGCAAAAATTATGCTTGTAGAATATAATTTTAGCAAAAATGGGAACTATCCGACTATATATGTAACGAGACCTTCACTCGCTTTGTTGTGCTATAATGGAATCTTAATGGCTTTTAATATTATATTCATGAAGGAAGAAGTATAAAGAAGTCACGAATCCGAATGAGTTAAGGCATGACAAGGCAACAATTATGCGAACTGTGATGTTCTAGATTTTATAATAGTGTTAAATAAAAGTGCCAGATATTATATTATAAATACAACTACTTTTGATCAATTTTCCAATATGTTAGTTACATTCCACAAATGTTAATATTATACCTATGTAAAATTTTATTCTTTCAAACTATAATCAACTCAACTGATCTGGGAAAGTGTTTCATAATATTAGTATTTGTGGAATGTATAACTTAAGTACAAACTTTTTTATATTCGCAATAAAACAAATAGATTAACAGCTAGAAGGTAAACTTGTTAAAATTGTAAAAATATTTTATTCAGAAATGGGGTTGATATTTCAAACTGTTTCTTCTTTTTAGGATTTATATTTTTGATAGTGTGGTATTGGCGATCAATAGTAAAATAGCATCCATTGAAAAGGATAATTTTATGTTATTCAACGTTGAAATAGTTTTTCATACATTAATTTTTGTGAATATTGTATTAGGAGTACATTCGGACTAGTTAGGTTTGAAATTATGGAAATGTTACGGTAAAGCAGTCCTGCGAAATGTCCTGAAAAATTCTGCCGAGTAAAAGGCGTTATTTTGGAAGGCTTACCGCTATAATGTTATTTCGGGCTGGGAAGTTGTAAGCAATTTTTAATTTTATATGAAAATATAATATTTTGTTATTGATATAGGTATGTATAGATGTTTGAATAAAAACTATTTTTCTATAGATATCGTTGAAGCGCAATTATTTTGTTGTATAATTAAATAATTAAGGATTTTCATGTCTACAAAAGGCTTGAAGTTATGTAACGTGAAATTACAAATGAATGGTATTATTATACTCTTTTATTTTGATCATTTCACGGCTAGCTCATCTAATGACCGAGAGCCATACATTTTCAAAATTGGTTAGAAAAAATGTCATTACGGAAATGATGTATTGTAATATAAATACTGATCACATACCGTACCTAATTGTACCATTATATTGTTCTTATCCTAATGTTGTATTTGTAAAAGTTGTATAATAAATAGGTTTTGATTTTTATAAATTGATGTTGTTTTAAAACAATTGTTACCGTAATTTAAGATATAGGTTTGATTTAATTAGTGTATAAGCGTAGTTAAGGTATTTTATTGATTGTAAATATGTATATTATAAAATAAATTTTATCAGTAAATTTTCTTTCATTGTTTCATACCGTTTCCTCGCTGTATGTAGAAGTTATATACGGAACATATTAAAAACAAATACAAGACCCTAATTTAAAGCCTTATTACTAATAATAGTAATAAGGCTTTAAATTAGGGTATATAATTAGGGTAGGGAAATAGGCTTCATCTCTGTAAAAAATGTATGCAAATCCGATTGGCTGCTTTTATGTGATAGAGTATCAAACTTCCATTCATCCTGACAAACTTTCTCGTTTATATTAAGAATAGGTACCTGTATCGAATACGATACCCATATTTTTTAAATTATGACTCTATTTAGCAAAGAATCGATATATTCTTGAAGTTAAGTCACGGTTACAAGTTATTTTATAATTAACTAACTGCTCCGCGCGGTTTCACCCCCGTGGCTCCACTCCTGTTGGCCGTAGCGTGATGATATATAGCCAATAACCTTTCTCGATAAATGGGCTAGCTAACACCGAAAGAATTTTTCAAATCTGACCAGTATTCCTGAGATTAGCGCGTTCAAAAAAACAAACAAAAAAGCTCTTCAGCTTTATAATGTTAGTACAGATAAGTATTAAAGACTACAGAGTTTGAGAACCCTAATTGATGCCGTTTGGCGCGAGCCGAAGAGTAGAGGTCAATTAAACGCAATAATATCCAATAAATTATAATACACAGAAGTGATAAATTATATCTAATAGCTAGCTATTAAATATAATCATTAGATCCGTATACAGTACGGATTTGCAGCTTAAAGCAGGTGGCCACAATTAGTATATATTTAACCAAAATATTTCCCACGACTTGTTATCAAGTAGTTAATAATTATCAGGAATTCCTCATAAATTTAACTGTATAGGGACTTGCCTATTTATAAAATAATAATAATATTACATTATAATTTACGTATCTTTGGTTTACGGCTGCTCTTCACTTAGTAACGAATTGCAATTTATATTTAATTTAGTATTTTACATATTTGAAACAAAAGTAAGGAAAAATCATTAAAGATACCACCATTGAAAAATAATACAATCTTTGTTTATAAACTAATTCATGGATAAAATAACACCTATATGCATTTATGTACCTATATGCATTTAGGTACCTAATATGCATTTATTCTAGTTTTATGAATTGTGCAGTTGTATCTTTAAGATTTTCTTCTATTTGTTTTTATTAATTGCATATCGTAAAATAGGCATTCATGATTGATTAATGGTTTTCTAGAGTACATGACTACCTTAAAGACAGATTAAAGCATACAGATTATTATTGATATGTTCTTATCAGTCAAAACATTAATTTTCAGTATATTACTAGTTACTAGGATATTTCGACTTGTATCTATCAATTATCTGCAAGTGATAATCCGATCGCAAAAGCTTCATTCGATTCGGAATAAAAAGCCGCAATAAACAAATAAAAATGCATATTAATAAATGCATGCTGTAATAAACTTTTACATGCATGCATACTTTTATAAGTAAAGTTAAATGTGAACATTTCCAACAGACTCTTATTGTATTGTCTAGACTCTAGGGAATTTTTTTTTTTGAAATTAATAATTAACTGTTATTTTTTACCTTTTATCAAGATATCTAAAAGAACACAACCTCGGTCAACATTTTTAGAATATATTCTCATAGAACAAACTCTAATCGCAAAAATATAATTTGTAATACATTTATTTCGTGAGAAACAAAAATTTTAAATTTAACTTTAACACGTTTTAACTATTCCATTATTATGGAATATTTTCAATTATTCTCTGTTTATTAAAACTATAATTTATTGTGTTAACGGTCACGCAACAAATTGCGATAATCATCATCCCATTGTATAGTGGATTGTAGAAATCGCATGTTTTTAGAATCTCCCACGAACCAAAGGCTGCTAATTGGTTATCTATTTAGGTGACCTGTTGGTTAATGAAATAATTAATCACACTATATACAGGAATATGTAATGAATTTACACACTATATACAGGAATATGTAATGATTAGCAGCTACCTGAGTGAAAGGGGAGTGAATGTAAGGTATGCAGGTGTGGAAGTGAGTAGGGAAACCAACAAGGGGTGCGTACAGGGGTCCATAGGTGGACCGCTCCTGTGGAACCTCTTGTTGGATCCCCTGCTGTGGATGTTAGAGGAGATGAAAGTGTTCTGTCAGGCGTTTGCCGACGACATAGTGTTAGTGTTTGATGGAGATACGGGTTTAGAAATAGAGGTCAAGGCAAACCGCATATTAGGAATAATTGACGAATGGGGTGTCAGAAACAAGCTGAAATTCGCGCCACATAAGACATGTGCCCTGCTCTCGACGCGAAAACTAAAATATGACAAGCCACGACTTACAATGGGTAGTGTGGACATCCAGTATTTCGATAATATTAAAATACTGGGTCTTATTATTGACGGCGGCCTGACATTCAACGACCATGTTGGGAACGTTTGCAAGAAGGCAATCGCCCGCTACAAGCTATTAGCGAGAGCAGCCAGAGTAAGTTGGGGGCTTAACCCCCAAGTAGTTAAGACTATATATATCGCAGTTATAGAACCGACTATCTTGTATGCATCAGCAGCGTGGGCACCCACAGCGGAAAAGATGGGGGTCCAAAAGAGGCTTAACACCGTTCAACGGGGTTTTGCCTTGAAGATCTGCAGAGCATATCGGACTGTCTCCCTGAACTCTGCGATGCTGTTGGCTGGGATTCTCCCTCTTGATCTCAGGATACTCGAAGCTTCGAGGCTTTATGAGATCGGGAGGGGTGTGTCGCACCCGGCGGTGTTGAGGGACAGGGAGGTGGAACGAATGGCACCCGCGATTGAGGACCCACATCCGGCAGAGCAGGTAGAGCTGGGGTTCGGCTTGGTAGATGAGGACACCTATGCCGACGTGGTTGACAGCCACGTCCACAGGGTCTATACGGACGGCAGCAAGATTGAGGGTCGCGTCGGAGCCGCCCTTTCCGTATGGAAAGGTGAGGCCGAGACAAAGGCCGTTAAGCTTGCGTTGCCACCGTATTGTACCGTCTATCAGGCCGAGCTCCTAGCGCTCAAAAGAGCAGTAGACATAGCCTGTAAGAGCGGAGCGGCAAAGGTCGGTGTCTTCAGCGACTCCAGATCGGCGCTCCAGGCGGTTACCCTGAGTTCCCGTCATCCCCTGGCTGTGCAAACACGGGCGGCCCTCCGAAACGCTGCATTGCAGAGGCGGGAGGTCTCCCTGTTTTGGATTAAGGCGCACGCGGGGCTTGAGGGGAACGAACGGGCAGACGAGTTAGCCAAGGAGGCCGCTCTGGGGTTGAGGAGGAAACCGGATTACGATCTGTGTCCTGTTTCATTCGTCAAGCGTATTTTGAGACAGGATACGATCAGCGAATGGGATAGGAGATACGATGTAGGAGGACCGGCCGGAGTCACGAAGCTCTTTTTCCCAAGCGCTGCTGCTGCATACAAGGTAGTCGGGAAAATAAACATCACACACCACACCACACAAGTACTGACTGGTCACGGCGGATTCGCCTTCTACTTGAACAGATTCAAGCTGAAGGATAATCCGTCGTGTCTATGTCAGCCTGGAGTTGAGGAGACGGTTCCTCACCTGTTACTCGAGTGCCCAATTTTTGCAAGCAATAGATATGCTATTGAGCAAAAATTGGGCATGGCGATGACGGGTGAGAATCTGCCTTCTGCCCTGGGGGACAAGTGTAGGGATGCGTTCCTACAATATTGTAGAAATATTGTAGTCGTAGTCAACCAAAGGAATAGTGTGTGATATTAGTTAGCTCTTTACTGTGATATAGGATTAAGTTGAATGTTTTTGTGCCGTGTTTTTACCGAATTTTTATAATAATTTTAATTTTACAGCATTTTTAGCAATTATTGTATAATATTTTAGTCATTTTATATTTTAGTATTTTTTTTTATTGTATTTTAATATTATCCATCCAAAAAAAAATAAATAAAAAAGCAAAAAATGTCTCTGGACTATAATCCAGAGGTGGCGCGAACACCCTGTGATGACGGGTGCCTTTAAAAAAAAAAAAAAAAAAAAAAAAAATATGTAATGAATTGAATACAAGGATGTCTTTGACTAGGAAGTTGATCTTTTATCGACATTTTATCTTATCTTGGCGACTGATTCTCAATAGATAGACATTTTGCATAAATATAATATTAAATTTTCAGAAATTTGTTTCGAAACACTTTGGTAAAGTGATTTTCTTATGTAATTCCTGAGAATATTGCAATATATTCAGGTTAATAGTATAAAAATAGAGATAAAGCTTTTAATTGTTGTTATCTTTTGATTAATTGTTTCATTACACAATGTGTTAGAATGTAAAACATCGATCTTAAGAACCAATTATATTAGGAAACACATTAATTTAATTAGTTTTTCGTATCTAATATATCCATTTTTTGCTAATATTATTGCATTCTGATGCGCTTCCGCGTATATTAAATTACACGATTTTTTGCATCATAAAATAATGCGCTGCTAACACAACATTTTAATTCAGGAACAATTGACATTTCTTGAATTTTAACTTTACGATAAATATTGGCCCCATTCTTAGCTCTATTCACGTATTATTTAAATAACAATTTAATGTTTTTATTAGTACGAGAGAAGTTAACCCTTTACTATCCCATAATCTATAATCATTTTGCGGTAGGTACGCTACTGTTATATTTTACGGAGAACACATGACACTTTTATATAGCATTTTCCATTCATGTGTTGTTTATCATAAAAATAAATACAATTTTATCCACATTAAAAAACTAAAATCAATTTCAGTAATTTCACCTCGCGAAATCTCTAAGAACCTTCTTCTTTTTTCATGGCTTTTACATGTAACAAACAAAGGGTTTGTTTGTTACATGTAAAAGCCATGAAAATACATAAATAATTATCCGAATTTTAAACATAAAAATAAATAAGTACGAAAAATAAATACGCCATTGACATTAAAAAAAAGTTAACTCTATACTCAAAGTTTTAAGGTCTAAATTGCAACTAGCACTTATTATAACCAAGTGCGAAGAAGAACCACCATGACGTCACGACTTTCTCACATTCACTCTCAATGAAAGCGCAAGTGATCTTGACCTACCTCAATACCGCGCGTACTTTGTATGACACAGTTAAGGCGTGCTAGAGACTATGAAAAATGACGTCATCGGGTAATAGTTAGGGCATTGTTATGCAGAAATTTGCAATAAATTTTGATTAATATTTATTGAGAAGTGTATTGTGATAATGAATTATGCAAAGCTTTGTGGGTAACAATTTAATTTTCTATAATTGATATTTAGAGATGGTACGAATTTTCTTGTTCTTTATTCGATTATAATTGTTGCCGGGACTCTGAATTCCTTCTGCAAATATGTAGATCCAATTATTAGTAAATTTTTCGATACTCACAATTCACTTTACAAGAAATGTTGAGTCCAATTATTGTGTATTTATTATTATTAATAACTTGTCTCATTTAGTTTAATAATATGTACTTTATCACTTAGGAAAAGGATCAGATAGATAATATTATTTTTTGTAAGTAATGGACTCTTGAATCTCTGACTCACAGCTTGATATAAGATAACTGTTTTTATACCTAACATAAAGAAAATAATTCCAGGTTTTCAATTTTAAAATTATTCGCCATCACGCAAACAATGGAAAAGGGCACAAGGCCTAGTGTCATCGGCATCACATAAATTACATGGTCAGGTGACACAGAAAGATTGACAGACCGCATGCTACGGTCTGACGTTCCTGTCACGATTCTCATCGTCAAAATGTGGGTTGCGGGATTCCTGGTATTTAATATGTCACTAGAATAAGACGTTAAAGGTGTTCGACTGGAAGTACGAGATTGCCATGCATTAAATTACTTAACTTTAAACTCGGCTGGGGTATAATTATCTCGACGCTGTTCATGTATGGCTTGCTCCATTATTTACGGCTCATAATTACCTCCTTTTGGGAAAAGCTTTTTAGTTGATAAAAATAAATTCTTATCTCATCAACGATGTCTTTATGCTTGCAAGGAGGAGTATGCTTAACAAAGTATACCAAACAAATGCTTTGTCATGTTTGTTTGAATTAAGATTACTCCCAATGTGAAATAAATACAAACGTCGAATACATGAAGCACTTATATTAACATTTGATTGATGTGAACATTATTTGGAAATCAGAAGTAGCCAGTAAGTGTTTTAAATCAGAGTCACAACCCACTTTCAATAGCTAAAATGTCAAGCTTCGTCTTCCTTTCTGTATGTTAGATGGTAGAAATAGGATTTGAGAAGTGATTTATTTAATTTAAGTACTTTTTTCAGAGTAAAAGTTATGAGACGTTAGTTATCTGCTAAGATAAAATATTTTGAAAAATTAAATTCATCATCAGCTTGTTGAATACAAGCAAAAAGATTACGAAGAATAACGTAAATAAAAAGACTAGGCAATTAGCTAAGGGGACATATTGGTAAAAGATAAGTTACATTATGTTTCGAAACATGAACACTTTATATTTCTTCAACAAATATTAGTCTAAGAAATTAAGAAAGAATCAGTGGGGAGTCAGTGAAATGTCCTCACCAGATATTTACAAAATGCAGCGTTAAGATTGCAACAATTTCAACATATAAGGGTACTGTAACATGAAACATGGTTCCTTATTTGATCGATGCATCTAATCATGCAGTCTTATGTCATCTGGTTTACTATATAAGGTAAAATTTTACCTAATGTGGCTCACTCCAGTCCGATTTATGTATGCAACTCTGTGATGTTGCTAATCGAATCATTTGCAACTAATTGTGAAAACATTTAATGTTAAGAAATTTTCTGAGGAATAGAAATAACAGGCTCGATCACAAAGCAGGATTTGAACCCGCTTCTTTCGCGTTGCCGGGACTACTCATAGCTTCTCGGCCACCTGTAATCCCGTCTGAACAATCGAATTTCTTCTACTGTTTAGGTTTTATGTATCGAAGTGATACATCACATTTTAATATTTACAAATATTGAAATTAGTTAAATAGTCTATACCTATAAAATAGTGCTTGGATAAGGTGTTGTTAACTTGTCGTAAATACGTGACTAAAACATTATCGTACGACTAATGTCGTGAATTAAATAAACTTATATACTTTATGTACCATTAATATCTCGTTATAGCATCTATACCTTTAGGTTAACCTAAGAAGAAATTGGCAATTATTCAACAGTTGTCAGTTCTGTATCAAAGTATTATATATAACTTAGTATCTAGTTGAATTTTAAGACCTGTATCTTCGTATTAGATAACTAATAACCATCTCAACTAGCTGTATGTAATGATTACTATACGCATATGATAAAATAAATAAACAAACATTAAAAGATTTTTTAACTGGCCTCCTACTTGCCAAATTTGTCTACAAAATGTATCAATTTTTGTCAGAGAACACAATACGTGGGTTAATTATATATGTAGTTTAAACAGCAATACATAATATAATAATTATACCTTATAGTATGAATTATGCTGTTTTTAATTTTTTTTTATCTAAGTGTATCTTTATTCATAATGACGCATGTATTATTCGTAATTTTTTAATTATATACTAAATTATTATTATTTAATGTACATGTACTCCTTCCTGTGTTTTTGTTATTATTTTGCATAGTTGAGGTTACATAAATATTAACAGAACTTTTTGTTACATTTAAGCTATAGTTAAAATGCTATTCAAGGTCCTATTTATTTAGAATCTCATATTATAGTAGCATATTAATAAACTGCCCTTGTTGAAAGATTAACCCGTGCAATTTGTAAACATTATAATATCTTAGCAGTTAGCACTTATTATAAACTTATTTGTGTCCAGTAAATCAATCTAGCTCAGAATTTCTGATTTAATTAAGTATGTGGATATTTAAATAATTATGTGTAAGTAGTTGAACCTACTCTCGTAGAATACATATAATTTTAACATATTACTTACGTTTTATTCTGATTCTGTTTTAAAAGTCTGTTTTATACTATTTATGGATTCGTATGAGTAATGCGTTTAAATTTAAAGGCTATTAAAGTAAAATGGGACACGTTTATTCTCCAAAATAAAGACAAATTGATTGCGTATTGACCTTTCTATATAATTGCATAAAAAGATACTTTAAGAACCTTTATCGTACAAATTCGTTTATTACGTATAATGGTAAAAACTTACGTAGTATTGTGACCGTTATAGAATAATTTTATTTATTTTATTGTTAAACGAGTTTCAAGTTTATATCAAGTTTCTTGTCAATATTTTACGATATCAGCTTCAGAATCAGTATCAGATTGTTAAAATCTACACCAATTCAAATTTTGGTTTTAAAAATATAATACGATAAAGGTAAACGTAAGTTACAGCGGATTTAAATAAGTAAAGTTTAAAACCATTCTCTACTATTTTCTTAACCTTAGTTTATTTGATTTTAAACATAATATTTACTTTTGATGTTGATTATTTTTTATATGATGATGATGTCGATAATTTTATCGAAAAAAAGGAAAGGGTAAAAGTAAACTAAAGTATTTCAACTCTAGTAACTCTAGTATTTCATACTTTTGCATAGATAGTTGACGATAACACGAAAAATGACTGTAATACTATTAGGCTGTATTTCTGACCTTACGTGCTCTATAAAATACAATAATTTCAAGAATATAAGGTAATGTAATGAAATAAACACAAAATAATGAACTGAATATTAAACATTAAAACCTGAAGTAGTCTTTCTTTTATACCAGAGATGTAAATAATGTATGAGGCAACTTGTTTTCATTATTGCATCATTTAATATTTTAATGTAGATAAACTATTTTTATAATTAAAATAAGATAATGCCAATTTATTTTTCCTGTTACGAAAACGTTGTTTATTGTTCGAATCACAAATCTTAAATACATATTTTGATAATACATAATCTTATGTCATTCTGTTTACAGTCACGATCCATATTTATGTGTATGTATAAAAACGCGAAGTATTCAGGATTTTTGGCTGGATTCTGTCCATTTATTCTACCAATATATAGTCTTTTGTCCCAGAAAGGGCCACAAATCACTGTATTTGGCTTTGCTCATTTGCTATCGTACTAAATCTTCTTACCACCTAGTGAGAGAGCGTACAATAGTTTGCCTTTTTGTTCATAATTGCCATTGCAGGACCTTTACACACCAACAAGCATACATTCTACGAGCTTTGTGGCCTCTACTTTAACAAATTTTGAGAGCAATGACAGTTAACTCAGTTTTTCTTAGAATTTTCTTATTTCTATCACGCAGAGAAATTTCTAGCAACCCTCTCTTCATTGCTAGTTGAGTTACTTTTAAGTTTATTCATCACCACTTGTCTATGAACATGTTTCTACGAAGAATGATATTACTAATGCATTGCCATACGAATATAGCTAAAACATGTTTTGATTTTGATTTAATTATAAGGGTAAAAGTAATTATAAATAGAAATATAATAATAAATAAGTAATAAATAAATATTTCAGGACAATTTTCACACACGGCACGATCTGATCCCATACTAAGCTTTCGCTTGTGTTATGGAAACCAGATGGCTGATAAACCTGCCCTATAACGTAACTAATAACGTAAATAATACCTGCCCTATAACTTTGGTTATTTCTCATTTTCTCATAATGACAAGTAGCGACCTCTATGCAAATAACTTTAAAATAACTCGTACTTTCAAGTCAGTATTGATTACTTAGTGCTAACTTAACAGAACCGCTATCCGAAGTTAAAGATTTCTGTATGATGTTCAAGTTAGTTTTGCTAGTTGCCGCACGATGGCGTTATAACAAAACATTGAAATGCATTAAAATAAATAATTTAAGACCTATGTTTAAGACAAATTAAATGCTTTAATTTAAATTTAATTTAATTTAGCGATAATCACCCAAGTCTTCGCTGTTCCATATATTATTAAGGATTGCAGTGTTAAATAGCTTATAATATTTCGCTTATCAAATTTCGATGTAGGTACTTAATTTGTGAAATTTGGACTGGCTATTAGTTTTTATTTGATGCCATTTAGATTTTAAACTCTATATGATGCAAATAGTATTTGTTATATTAGTTTTTACTCATAAGGCTTTAAAAAAAATCCTAAACTGTCGTGTGTAATGTGAAGCACCCAAAATCAGACTTATAAAAGACTTTCATAGTCTTTAATCTAAATTTTAATCCTCTTTTTGACAAGTTTAACATAAAAACTTTTTTATATTATTTTAAAACTTACATTAAAAGCTTACATTTCGTTTTTCTATCCTCGCGTAGTGGTCACAGATATATACAGATATAGAGGTAGATTCTTTATCCTTATTTGCAAGACATAGTTACATAAAATAATAGTAATAACATGATTGAGGCTTTACTTTTTATTGAAAATTCTAGAAAATTGGAAAAAATCTAAACTTGTTACGTATAATATTAGCGCTATTGGTAAGAAAGTAGGGCGCAAGAAATAACTAGGTATGTTCACACGGTCACTGGTCTAAAAAGTAACCTTGTCTTAATGGTGATAATGAAAGCTGAATCATCTCTTATTTCAGGAATTCATATTTAATAAAAGATCTTATTAAGTATATATAAAAGTTTCTGTTCAGAAGATTCACACAGAAGAAAATTATAAATCCCTTTACGACAATTAAGGAAGTCCAAATGACGCCATTTTTCAGAATACCTGCCTTAAACATATATTTTCAGGAATTAATTATAAGATATTCTTTTTGTTTATGTATACAATTAAATATGTTATTTTTTAAATTATGTAAGTTATTGCTTTAACACTATTTTCTGATGAGAATAATGTTGGAATTGCAAAAAAGATTTTAAGAAGGAATGCTTTTTAAAGTTTTCAGTGTTCTCTAGTGTAATAATTTACATGAACATTAAATATTAGGTCTGGCTAAAATACAATCATAATAATATAGTCTACTGTAGAAATAAAAATTAATAAATTATCAAACTACGAATTAAATTACTTATTAATTATTGAAAATGCTCTAAGTGTATGAATACAAATTTGCATGAATGGATGCCTAAAATATTTTCTTTCTAGTATTAACTAATTTTTAGGATCGTAATTATTCTTTCCTAAACCTGATTGGTCAGTGCTACTCTCCAAAGATGAAATGTTCCACATATAACAATACAAAGGATACTTTAATTTCATGGGTTTCCTTGACTACAAAATGATTAGGATGTATACGCCATAGTGGTGTAATCAGAACTAATATAAACAGAAGCGGAATAGAGCCACCATCATTGTTAGTTCAGTCCTGTTGTACTCAAGGAGGAACATAATGCGTGGTATACAAGTAAGTGTTGTGATATGTGATAATAGTGAAATAATACATTTAATTCTAAATGTGATTTAAGTATCATATTAAGCTCAAACATTTATTCAATTAGACTTCTTCTAGAAGCACTTTTGAATCGTCATTACATATTTTTAACATTTACCACCGATTCAGAAAGCAGTATCTACGGAGAAGAAGATTAAACAACAAATAAGACATTTTAATTGTTATAGTTTTAACTATTAAATCATTTCTGAAGGATATCTAGTGATCATATATGTTTATTCATGAAAATTAAGCTAACAATGGGTTATACAAATTACTTATGATTCATTTATTGGACTGCAATTGAATTAATAACATTGATTGTATAATTTTAAATAGTTATTTAGTTTTAATGGCGTAGGTATTTTTAAAAATTACGATATACTTAATACTAAGTTATTGAAAAAACATCAGTTTATATTGAGATCGTAGTATATACGTGGTAGAGACCTATGAAACTCACTTACTATCACTTAGCAATGAGGATTTGAACTAAAACATTAATATTGAATACTTCAGTGATTTTTAGACAAAAAGTAGTAGTGGAAAAATCCTTTATTGATACACATTATTTAATATAATTTGTGTTAATGACAATAAGCCTATATCATTGTTTTTCTCTGCAAATAAAAATTATTGTCATACACGCTTTGAGCGCGTTTATGTCGTTTTTATAGATTTTATTAACATGTTAGTCATTATTATGACTTCATAGAAATAACCAGACTTGTTTAAGTGCATATAATTTGTTATACTCCTTAATTTTTATTGATACATTAAGCATTGCAATTAGCTTTTCAAGTTTTGGAGTAAAAAAAACTTAAAAAAAATCATTTTCGATAAATCCTACGACGACCTATCTGACTAAGTACTTAAAAATATTTTTTTTATAAAAAGTACTGAATTTAAAAAGGCATTTTATTAAAAATTTAATCTTTCACAATTGCATCAATTAAAAATAGAATTTCAATCATTTTTTACTCTACTAATATATAAATACCCTATGTTAGCTTCTGAAGAATTTAAATTTAATAATCATAGTATATTAATATTTAATAGTGGGTACGTTTTTTTTATAAATATTAACAATATACGGCCACAATAAGTTAAGAATCATTCACCTTTACCCATTAATAGAGTGCTGCAGGTTTTAACTTCATATGGTGTGATATGCACTACAACAAAATTCATAATAAATGCAGTATTATAAAAGTGATCATAAAAATGTCTCATCAAAAATATTGCGTTTGCGCGTTACATTTTCCACAACAATTAATAGCGTGTCAACTGGCACATATTATGAGAAGCCATTGCACTCTACCGGCAGTTAAACTAATGCCCTAATTAAAACAAAACCTATTACTCATTTACTGTACATAATTTAGTGCGAAAAGCCATCCTTCCTGTATTGTCAACACCCATCAAACACGTAATAAGAATAGCTTTAATCGAATCATGTAAGCGGAAAATGAATACGTCTATTTTCATTTATTACCTATAACGCTTCCTGCGTTTGTTTTTATGCGCCCCATTGTTATATTTCTTAATCTCATACGTAAGATTAAATACTGACATATTGTCCGTACATTGTTCCGTCGTGTATGTGAATAGACAATACGACCTTATTTGGTTTACATGGTGGCAAGTTCATTTTTGTTTATTGTTATTTGATATCCTGTGTTATTTAATTGTATTTTAAGAGGTGAAGGTTAATAGGCTGTGCTACTGATATATTGATAACTAGCTGTGCCGCGCGGTTTCACCCGCATTACTCCGCTCCTGTTGGTCTTAGCATGATGATATATGTAGCCAGCTATATTACTCGTGGATAATGTAGCTTTCGAATGGTGAAATAATTTTTAAAATCGGTCCAGTACTTTATGAGCCTATTCATTACAAAGAAACAAACAAACAAAGTTTTTCTCTTTATAATATTAATTTAAAATAAACAAATACTCAAGGAATCTGAACGACTTTCTGATATTATACCTTACAATATGGCCTATATGAGCCAAAATTATATTTAGGAATCAATAAATAAAACAAAAAGTAAGTAAATTAATATATTATGTATTTTCGTTATTATATTTCCAGGTAGTGTCGTTCTTGGCCGTCTGTGTAGCAGCGCATGCTGGGTACGTCGGATATTCTGGAACAGGTGGCTATGGCTTTGCAGCGATCAATCCAGGATACGCTAGTTCTAACATCCATTCGGCCACTGGAGGATATTATGTAAGTAAAATATGAATATGTTTCAAACAAGATTTTGGCTACATTCTGACCTCATTATACCCATTTAAGCAGTCCTGGCGTTATTTTTTGAAAGATCGATCAAAATGAGTGCTTCTTAAATATTTCATTTCAATATAATAGATAATTTGAGTAATGTAATTGCATGCGTTATTCGTTATATCATTTTATTGATATATCCCATTACGGATCAGTCAATGCAACACCTTTAATTTTTCTTTATATAACTTCAATACCTATACATTCTATATAATATTATGATATAATAGCAATCACTCAAGCATACCCAAAATGCGTAATACGCGCAGGGCCATTTTCTAAATTAGATTCCCTGGCCCATATTATGCAAAACGTCAAATTCAACTGTCACAAATCGTGACGATCCTTGCGACACTACGAATATGCGTAGCTCCGTAGCTAGGCCATATATATAATCACAGGTTTTACGCAAGGTCCGAAACCACTTATGATCTAAAAAAAGGTCTATAAATATTTGTTCTTACAAAAATCATGCATCAAGGATGATAGAATCGAGAATAGTGAGTCTTTAATTGGTATTACTTACCTCTATTTAAAAAGCGTATCTTTTATCAGTTCTTGAAAATGTTTTATTTATTGCCATCCTGATACATAATTAAACTAGATATGGAGCATATTATTTTAGTATTAGTATGATTCATAATGTGACTCATGAAGAACATCAATTATAAGAAGTCTCTTGGTAAAAAAATATTACAATGATTCATATAGGTTGTTAGGTCATCAAACAGACCTATTTTTATTGGCTATTGTTATACTTTATATGGTATTTTAATTAAAATAACTGTTTTACCATTGATGTCACACTTTATGAACTAAACTGCCAGCTAGTGTTTGAAAAAAATATCGATAGAAAAATTTCAGCCTTTAGAATTCGTTTCAGGTGCTTGAGCTACTACATTAAATATAATTATGCAAAATAGATATAATTAGTGTTTTGACACATTTAGGAAAAAGTTTGTAATAAGGGCCTACATAAGCACATAGAGACACCACAAGTGCATTAAAATTACAAAATATCAGCCATAATACTGTAAAATACCAAAAAATATTATGGTTTTATGTTATAGTTTCAGAGCCATCTAGTGATACTTACATTTTACTTTATAATACGTTATGTCAAATTGTAGGTATTGTAAACAGTAATACCACAGTATTACCATTATTTCCTACAGTAGTGCGACGAATGTACTTGTGGAGGGGAACTGGCGGGGGTCGGGCGACGCGGGCCGCGTAAAGCAAACACGCTTAGTTTGCTTTACCTAGCGCGAAAGGATGACGCAGTCGTATTTTTTGTGTAATAATTTTATTATACATAGGTACTTACATATTCTATTATGGCGCGCACAAACTGTTCGGTTTACGGATGTAAATCTACATTGAAATCCCAGAAGGAAACAATATTTCAGAAAGATTGTATTAATTGTATCTGTTGAATTAAAATCAAAGCTATGTATATATGTTGTCCTCATTATTTTCTAATCAGATTGTACATCCCAATGCGAATGCATTACTTAGTTAAATGTTATAATATACAATTAAGAACATCCAAAAATAAAGTGTCCACGTAAATAATATTTAGCAGTGCAATATCTGTAATTATATATTTATGAACAAATAATTACATCAGATTTAATAATCGCAATTATTTTGAATGTACATATGAATAAAGATTTCATCATAATATTAATAATCACAATTGTTTTATTTCCCATTTGTTGCAACCCTAGCGTATTTTCGTGTGGCAGCGTCATTACCTACGCTGGCGGCGGCATCGCGCGACATCAAAGGCGATTCCTTACTGTAGGATATAATGGTAATACTGTGGTAATACTGCACATAAATATTGCACGAGAGGTCGCTATAGGAAAAAATAATTGACTCATAATCTGAGAATTTTCATGTAAAAAAATACGTTGGGCTGCCAGTAGGTGCTATGTCATGCCATGTTTTTAAACCATTAGCCCACAAGTATTGTAAAGTACCTAATATTAGATTAATTAGAGACGATAATTTATAAATAGCTACTATTTTAATGCTGTATGTTTCTTTCAGTCTCGTCCCAAATATGCGTTTGATTATTCCGTGAGTGACCCACATACCGGCGACCACAAGACGCAATGGGAAACTCGCGATGGTGATGTAGTGAGAGGTAATTATTATTAAATTTACTATTAACATCTAATATATATTATTATAAAGGCGAAAGTTTGTAAGGATGTATGGATGTATGGATGTTTGTTACTCTTTCACGTAAAAACTACTGAACCGATTACAATGAAATTTAGCACACATATAAAGGGTAACTTGGATAAACACATAGGATAGGTTTTATCCCGGAAATCCCACGGGAACGGGAACTATGCAGGTTTTCCTTTGAAAACGCGGGCGAAGCCGCGGGCGGAAATCTAGTATTTAATAAACTTAAATTAAACATATAACATATATATCTGAAGTTCCCAAAAACGAAGAGTTTCCACAGTTTGTAAAGCTTTTATGCCTTTAAGTGCTCATTAATATTGTCATTCATTATTCTAAATTCGAACCTAATAGTTCAATAATTTAGTAACCAAGTTATTTGTAAATTATTTCAGGTGCCTACTCACTCGCCGAACCAGATGGCTCTACTCGTATCGTCGAATACACTGCTGATAAAATCAATGGTTTCAACGCAGTTGTCAGAAGAATCGGTAGAGGGCAGCACACCCAGTTTTTTGGAAATCAGTTTAACGCAGGTTACCATGGCTACCACTAGATGGCACTGTTTTAAATTTAGATCGTAGTATTTATTCGAAATTCGAAAATATTTATAATTTGTTTATTTGTGACGTTTATCAATAATTATTTTGTACGAAATAAAGTTGTTTAACATTTTTTACATATCTACTGATTTTTATTTATGCGGTTATGACCACAAAAAAAAACTATTCAAAGTTCGCACTTCTTTGTGAAGAACCAAAAATATCTACTCATAAGATAGCTTTTTGGAAAATCATTTATTCCATTTAATGTATTCCCATTATTCTACTTGTATTAATTGTTTATTCCGTAAATTTATGCAAATATTTCATATATCAATAAAAAATTTAATCGAAAATTTTAGCGAAGATCACACCTATCGCTATTTGCTTGACTAATAATGTGTGTCGACAGAATTTTTTAACGCGGAACATATTAAAAGTGAATTAAAAACAGTATTGATGGATCATTATGTCAAATGTGTAATTTTTCCACAAAATTAATTGGACACAGTGTAATAATATCATTATGTATGTTCTACATCAACGACTGTCTGTACAATGTACATAGACATATCCGTGTGGATACTAATAGGTAATGCATGAATTAAAGGACTCTGGAATAATAATTGTATTATCGAAATTGGGGTTTGCGAAAATGGGGTTAGGATATTGATCCTAACCCCATTTTCGCAAGTTAGGTACGTAGAACTTATTGTTCTTTTATACATTTTACTCAACCAGAATTAATATATTTCAAAGATTTTTAGATTCTTCTTAAAAAAACATAATAAAAGTAACTAACTTAAAAAAAATATTTTAATTTCTATCATAAATATAGGTATTTTATTTTAATTCCCGTTCATCCCAGACGGACTTAGAGGGATAGCCTAGTAGATAATAATAATTTCATCAAATAACAGTTTCATTGCTTCACTTTTCAGTTTTTAGGAAGATATTAAAAAGATAATAAGAACTGTTAGAGTGTGTTACAGTTCTTATTATCTTTTGATAATTTCGTTCCGTTATAAGCTACACAAAGAACTAATTTAAATAATTCTAATATTATTATAAATTTATTTGAGTATAATTTATAATACTTTGCATGCTTACCAAATGTGTGTTATTGATACACAATACACATAGAGAAATGATGGATTGGAAAAATTTATATGATATTCTTCCTTATATACAAATAACCTTTTCTACTTTATAAAATAACGAAATTAGGTACTTTCACATGTTCGTGGAATATTATATCAGAATATAATTTCTTATATAAATATACTAAACTATCGTGATATGATTATGATATATTTTATCGGAAATCAATTAGTTTTATATACATGGTGGCATAACAAAATGCTATGGAATTACAGTTATTCAGAATTTCCAAGTAGTGAAGCTGTTAATTAGTCCAATTATATGTGTTCCTCTTGATGTAACGCGTTTATTCAATGCTTCATATTAAATGGCTTTAATCGTAACATCGGTTCAGGGATAGCGATACATCCGTATGAACGTATTTCATTTTAATAGCTTTGGAAATTTCTAGAAGATTTATTGGGTGTATTATGCATTTGTCATATTATGTAAATTAAAATTATGCATTTACTAGTGATAATACATTTTTTACCTCTTTATAAAAATAATTATTTTCAATTACAATACCTAATACTCATTTAGTTAATACCTTGTACTACGACTAGGACTAATAAGATATTATATTCAAATAAAAAAGATAAAATGGAAAATAGCATCAACAGTACTTAGGTTTCATAAAATATAATAACAAAGATTTATTTTCAATTACGCCAGATTTATTTAAGAGAAGAAAACTGTATCTGATCTGATTTATTCGTTTGGCAGATTTTCCAAGGAAATATAATAATGTCATACATATACAATGCATATACAATACTAATAGTACGGGATACATCGCCCATTTTTGCAAGTGATTACTATCAAGCTAATTTTTCGTGAGTAGCTTTATTTTGATGAGATGCCCAATAATTTCCTGTACGAAACTCTCGATTGTGGTAGCTTACAGAGGTAACAAGGATAAAAAATTTTGATTTGACTGGACTGCAACCCGTCTTTTTTTTCTTAAAAATTAAGTACCTACGGTATATATATGAAATCTTACAATGAAATCTCTATGAATTCTTTCTATTTTCATCGCGAATTGCTACATATTGCATATGTTTATCTCGAATAGCGTTCGCTTTCATACATTTGCATTCAAACATAGATATGCGTTAAGTTATTTTCATAATTTGTCTGTCGCAATACACATGTAATACTACACTGAAATATTTTAATTACTGAATTAATTCGAATGTCAAGCTAGTTGAACACGTGTTAACAATGCCGAATGCGTTTTTTGTTTATGTTATTCTTTTTTATAAACTGACTAGTTACTACATTATATTAAAGAATTGTAAACAAATCTACATGTTCTTTTTCGGAGGTTTACAACAGCTGTCGATACATGGAGCTAGTTTAGCCTTAAATGTATTTCTTATTTCTTTAATACTAGGTGATTTTTAATTTATAAATTATTTAAATTATGCAGATATAAGAAACGTATATTTTTGGGATAAACCTAAAAATAAAATACATTTAATTGCGGAATTGTTATATTCTGACATATGAAAGTACCATTTCCTACACACTAATTATCTCAACAGATAAGAATAAGCTTCCTACCGGGGTGATAGCATTGTGGTATTCCTAAGACAATAAAGTGATTACCAGCACCCTCTAACATTCCGTGTCAATGTGTGCGTATGTACGCATAACCCGAGGTGTACACATGTGTGTATTTATAAATAGGTGGGTGGTGGTCATCAATGGCCATCTTCACATTCTACTTTGGATATGGACAGGTTTATATTGGTTTTCGCGAAGGAATAAATAAAATTATCTCAGTGACAGTGAATGTTGAATACAAGTGAATGATATAGTGAGATTGTGATTATGGCTAAGCTACATAACATCTTGGTAAGTTGTAAAAAGATTTGTTTTCATAATAGTAATAATTTGAGCAGTTTGTAATGTGTAATTTTCATTTATCTCTTCGTCATTATTATTTAAAAGCATCTTTAGTTAAATATATCCAATAAGTTTGGTATTCCTTATAATATAAAGAATTATTGTAGATATTGTTAAGTATTATTTTATTGTTAAAAATTTTGCTAGATGTTAGATAAAATCTTATTTTTATTCCTATATTTCCAGGTACTTCTTTGTAATGTACTGCTATGTGTGTGTCAAGAATACGGTATAGACGATAGTACAGCTCAAGAACAAGATGAAGTGAGTAAAATTTCATAAGCCAATACTTTTTTAATTATTTAAATCGTATATTTTAAAAACAAATATGATATTATCGTTGAAGAAAATTAAATATTAATCTTAACAACTAATTTGTTATAACGACGTATTTTAAATTCATTATTTCATTTCAATAAACATCAGTTAGAATAGGAACATATTATCTACAAGTGTTAATGTTTATTTACTGGCTACAAAAAGTACGAAGAAAGTAACAATTAAGCGTTACATTGTAGTATTTGTAGTCATGGTTCTATGAGCATACCGCAACAAATAACATCCTTATGATGATCACTGTTATTGAAAGTAAAATAATTTTATTTCTATTCAGTCATAACATCTAAAAATAACCATGGAAAGAATAAAGATATGTATGGTTTTTTTATGATTATGGCACGGAAACATTCCTTTATGTATAATAGTATATTTTTAACTTTAATGAGGAGTTAAGTTGAACACACATTCGTGTATTGTAGAGATAGAAGAAGGAACATTATAGAGTATGGACAAGTGATAACTGCGTTAAAAACAACCGACTTCAAACTTGCACTTGCAACATTTACAAATATAGACAAAAATGCTTATAAAATAAAAACTACTGGGCCTATCCGAATAAAATTTTTATGGGACCAATTCGACACCATCCCGCATCGAACAAAAAAAGAATCACGTAAATCGGTTCAGAAACCTCGGAGTAATCGGTGTACATACATAAAAAAAAAAAAAAAAAAAAAAAACATACCGGCCGAATTGATAACCTCCTCCTTTTTTTTGAAGTCGGTTAAAAATCGATGCGGTCTATATACTAAGGATAATTTTCCAAGAGTAAAACTTTTACAAACTTCATATCAAAAATACATGTGCTTTGTATAATACGAATATCATAACAGACTATAATTTTTTTCATTAGTGGCGAAATTGAAAACTTACAGAATAAGAAGAATAAAAAGAATTGCAATACCGTTGTATAGCAATCATAATATAAGCACAATATTTAAATCGATACAATTAATATCATCTCATAATTGAATTCACAATTAATCTCTCTTTTTAAGGAAACACAAATGTACTGTAATGTACAGGGAAAGGTTAAGAACAAATATTTCACAAGAATTGGTACTAAAAATCAATAAGGATTGATAAAATATTGAAATAAGTCTGCGTAATATGTCGCACTATAAATGCCTATCGAAAGTGACTTGATGTTGTAACTTTATCAACCAGTATTGGTGTTGTTCACCCACTTTTCTCTTTAGTAATTGTGCCTCGGTTTCTATGAAGATATAATTCATTCAATAAAGTAGATCATACATTTAAATATAGTGCAAAACTTTAAAGTGAAAAAGTTGCACGAGCAAAAAATGTTTATTCAAACGTAGTAGTTAACAGTTTAGACAAGTTTTTGCTTAGAATCTTACCAATTAATAGAGAAAGCAATTTATCAAAACGGTTCTACTGCATAATATTGCCGTTATTGCATCTTTCACGCTTACAAATAGAAAAAAAGGCATGAAATTGAAAGTCAACGATCTGCTGTCATTGACATTAAATCGCGATGCGCACGCGCCGGCTCATCTTGAACTTGAGATGGCCGTGGGCTAGTGACATTTAAAAGAGTCGTGTTTACAAACATAAAAACTCGTTTTTCAATCTAATTCTAACTGTAATTATAGACGATCAGTGACGACGTACTGACTTTAAAGTACACATTTAAAAGTAAAAACGATAATTAACCCTTAAGTCTATTCTAACCTTATCCATATCTGCGAACATAGAATACGATCTAGTCTTACTATGTACCTACTGACTAACATTAAATAAGTTTGGGTTATCAGGACGCAGAATAAATAGTTCACGTTTAGATATTTCGTCAAGTGTAACAATACTGAGAGATGAAAGCGTGATACGTCTGCTAACAAAGTGACACTCCTACTCTCACATGTAACTTAATAATAAAAGTTGAAATTCCAATTTTATGGAAACAATTAAATGATTCATTGAATATTCCGAATATTAAACAGTCAGTTAGCATGCAACGCATTGTCACTACGTAAATACTAGGCCATCTCACGCGATGTTATTACTCTACGCATTCTGTTTTTTATCAAGAACGTTGACATAATAGAAACATGTAATTAGAAATTGAAAATGACATTAATCAATTTCTTCTCGTTTCAGGGTCATCCAAGCTATTCATTTGGATATGGAGTCTCTGATATACGAACCGGAGACGTAAAGGCTGTATGGGAAGAGAAGGAAGGTGACACTGTTAAAGGTAAATGACTATTACAATAGTATTAGATAATTATATTATAAAAAAAACTTGAAATTTTTTATAAATGTAATTTCAAATGAAAGCTTAACGATATAGTAAATTAATTTTAAACTTCTAACAATGTACTCGATACTTATAAAATACTATTTGCCTTCAGGTCACTACAGTGTGATAGAACCAGATGGTTCTATGAGAACTGTAGATTATTCCGCGGGTCCCAATACAGGATTTACAGCAATAGTAAATAATAACGGCAACCAAAATGAAGCACAAGATGAACAAATGAACAACAATAACAACCCAGAGTACATGGAAGACAAAGCACTCAGAGATTACGATCGTTATTATGATTTTTCTGAGGAGGCGGATTCAGAATCGCCTTACAAAACTAGTGACAGGAAAAGAAAAAGACATCCATATGAATCACTTTTTAAAGATTACTCATTTGTTAAACGACCTAAATATCCTTCAGATTTAGAGCCAAGTGAATTCACTCATAGTATAGATATTAAGCATCCTCATGAAGATAGTTTCGATGCTCCTGCTCATAGTCATATGGGATATAATTATGATCCAAATTGCAGAAAGAAGCATAAGCCAGTATCTAATTATTATGGTAACATCGCAGACTCAGACTTTAGAAAACAAAAGTATCCTTCTCTTACTGATTCTAGATATGAACATGATAAATACAAACCCGAAGCGTCATCCATAGATGCTGAAAAATACGTAAACAGTTATAAACCAGATAGTTTTAAGCCATTTAGACCTGATGATTATAATGAGCCACCGCCAAAGTATGGATATTCCAGTGTGCGCGATGTACATCGTGACGTACCAGAAAGTAGTTATTCAGACTACATTCCTCCCCGTC
>CAJQZN010042878.1:1490-31894 GCA_907164685.1 Colias eurytheme
CAAAATTCCCCAAGGGTTTGGGGGTAAGCTGAGGTAGTAGGGGGGGCGGGGTCAAATTAACATTATGGTTACTTCTAATAGGTAAATTTTCCACATAAAATGTCCTTTAAATTATGTCGTATTATATTTTTAACCCCCGACGCAAAAAGACGGGTGTTATGTGTTTGACTGCTATGTATTTCTGTGTGTGTGTGTGTGTCTGTCTATGGCACCGTAGCTGGCTAACAGGTAAACCGAATTAGATGCGGCTTTTTTTTGTTAGGCAGCATATTTTCCGACGCTGGTTCTTAGATAAATTGTATCGAAATCGGTTCATCCACTTATTATACCTACATAGGGGTAAAAGTGGGAATGAAAAAAATGATATAATAATTTATTTTTAAAGATCGTTGGGAAGTTTATGAAATTATTTATTCCTTTTTCTATACACTTTTCTTCGTCTAAACGGTTAAGTTACGTGCTCCCTCTCTCTCTCTTCAGCCTTTAGTTACGTGCGTGAGACAGGAAACATCTAATTTGGATTTGTTGCTGGATTTGATAAAAATTGAGTATCGATTAAGCTGATCAGTGGCTACTGTTACTGCTCTGCTCACGAATATGAAAAATAATTGTACCAAGTTTCGTTTAAATCCGTCGAGTAGTTTTTGTTTCTATAACGGTTATACAGACAGACAGACGGACAAAAATTTTTGGCGTCAGTGTCGATCCCTAATCACCTCGTGATAGTTATTTAGGAAATATATTTCATGTACAGAATTGACCTCTACAGATTTAATATAAGTATTATACATATAATTAGATGCCAATTTCCATGTAACGTTAAATTCGACTATACAATAACTAACAGACAACGCAGGTTACTCTCGTTTCCGTAAGTTGAGGCGGCTACATATTCGGTCCTCATAACTTCACTTTTTGTGAACGAAACGACAGCGCGGTTTAATTCGATGCCAACACCATCAAAAAAAAGAAATATTTTTAATTGTGAAAAAATATTATGATTTACACTATTAATACTATTTTAACATTAACACAAAATATAAGACTGTGAGTGTGTAAAAATAAATCCAGCTAGTTTCACATCAAACTTATGTTTTTAATTAGGTATAACGACATGAAAATATATTAATTACCAAGCAATAATCATACAGGTAAATACTGAACAAAAGTATTAACAGTCAAAGTATATTTTTACTTACAACATGTAAATGATGAAGGAATAATAATTATCAACGAACTAACCTTTTTGTATTATTGTTTATAAAAAAAGAATAGAAATTTTCGACCACTAAAGAATGCTGGTTCGAGTCCCGCCTCGTTATCGAATTTTTAAAACACGAAGATTTTTAAAAATGTAACCAATGAACACAATCAATATTAGATTAACTGTAATGGTGTCTAGTTTGACTTAAAATAATAAACATCTACCCTCACTTTTAAAAATGTAGTATATTCACACGAATTATAAGCGCACCTTATAGGTAAGGGAAGATATGCGTTAAAGAGATAAATAAATAAATAACATAATTATATTTAAATTATTAATTTTTAACATTGTGTTCAGTAGTGTTATCATGTAAATTGATTTGATTTTTACGAAATCTCATAGATGACGCTGTTTCAAATTTGTATACTAATAAATTCATTAAACTGATTCTCTGCCCAAATTACGTAAATGACATAGTTTTTATTGTGTAAAGCTAGATAATAGCATGGCTTACCCGAAACCAACATTTAAACATGAGTCTTTAGATTGTACGCTGTCGTAATTCACGGAATACGTAAGAAAAAAAAAGGTTCACAGCTCCTCCCCCGGAGGTGATAGCATGATAATATGTTTAAAAAAGCCTCACCCGACCTGTTAGTAATATTCATGCAAAATTTGAAGTCAATCTATGCAGTACTTTTCGAGATTAGCCTGGACAAACATACAGACAAACAGACAAACAGACAAACAGACAAAAATTCTAAAAACTATGTTTTTGGCTTCTATATCGATTATAGATCATGGATTATGTATTCTTTTAAAAAAATATTCAATGTACAGTTTTGACTTTCCTACGATTTTATTATATGTATAGATGCACATACCTGTTGCATGACTTTCTAAATGTACGACTCTTGGTCCCTTTGAAGCTTGTCATATTATGCTTTACAGTTACTCATTCATGTTATATTAATAAAGTATCCACTCGGATAAAGATAAAAGTCGAATCAGCTTTTTCGATAGATGTCAAATGAAGCTAATATGGATTCTAAAACAAAATGAAATAGATATTTAAACGATTTAATACCTGCATAATACAATAATTCCAATAGAAAGGAGTGCCTCTTCTTAGCAACCAGTGACTATTTTTATTTTAGATTCGAACAGGATTTGACCAAAAATCCTAACCTTGTCCGAAATGTATGTTGTTTATGGAACTGGTTTCGTCTGAACCTCTAAATCTCACGCGAAAAATAACTCGTTATACCGTCAAATAACAGACATAAATATAAATGTGTCTTTTTATTTTATGTTCCTGTAAATGTTAATTTTATATCACATAAAAGTTTCGTTACAAAAACACGAATTTAACTTATTTTTTATGGTATTTTATATTTACTTATTCTGCCACCGTGACCACGAGAGAGGTAATATGTATTCATAGGAAGTTATATTCTAGGTTTTTAATAGGAAAAAATAGGTACTATATTTGTAAATTGTAGCTAACCATAATTGTACGTATGTAAGCCAATTTATTAAGTAAGCAAATTACCTGTACTATTACCTAATTAACATTTATATATTTCATTATAGGATTTACACTCGATTAATGCGTGATAACTGGTCTTAATGAACTAAATAAATTTGCTATCATTAATAGGAATTGCACATAAAATAAAAATAAAAGAGCACAAAAGCATTTTATTGTTATTGTTAAAGATAAATTGTATGAAAGATCGTTAAAGCTATTACTTCCAGAAAGAAAGGGAGGGAGGAAGGGAAAAGTAAATACATCAATCTTGTTGTTTCATAGACTTATGAAGCCCGCGTGGTGCGTTCATTAGCCTTGCGATTACCGTGCGTTGACTTGCCATCGGACATTGAGTTGTTCTTAATTATTACTTCCTTCTTTATATGAATGCGGTTTAATCATCTCCAGTCGGTACTTTATAATTCCGGGTAGGTACGGTCTATAAACTGATAATTAAATAGGCGAACGACGTTGCTAAACATTTAAGTAACATTTGAAGAGTATGGTGGTATTTCTAAGGGCTGCTGATTTATATATGCTTTACAATTTACATCTTCGAGGTATAAATCAACTTTGTTTTTTATATTTTATTTAAATTCAAAGAGGATGAATTATAATGGTCACGTACTGGATCACGTACTGGATCATCACAAAATTAAGTAACAAAATCATCATTACTATTCCGCTTTTAGAAAAATGGAAAAACCAATCGATGATATTGTTATTTTGTATATTAATGAACATTGCCCACGTGGAAGTAAAAATTTAAATATTGTGATTCCTAGCACTATTTATTAGCATTTTCATCATTCATGCGTTGTTGCTTGTGAATAAACATGCACTAGTTATCATTGAAGTTGAATTAATTACAGAAATCGTGTTTATTTTATTCTAGTTTGTTTGGAAAGATATAGTTTTATTACTGTAGCGTATTTACTATGTACATATATGAGATAACAACTATTGTTCAGACTTCAGAGTCACGAACACGTCCAACTTTGGTTCAATAAAACCTTTGATAGTATTCTAATAGTATTGCAAAATTTGTCAGCTATTAATTTATCAATTATATAAAATAATAATATATAGAATACGTATTTTATATAAAGTGCGAAAACAGGAATTTAAGAGTGATTTAATTTACATAGAATTTTGAGGATGACATATTCAAGTCACATGTTTCAAGACAAGTTTCTTGTAGGTATAAATATATAAAAAACTCGGCTAACTAGCTGTCGTATTAAATATTAGTATAATATAATAAAATAAGCAATTTCCTTTTTATGCTTTTAAGGTCATCACTAAACAATTAACATAGACTGTAACTAATTATTCCACGTCCAATTTTCAGCTATTTAATGTAAGTAAAATGTGTAGAACTTTCTCCTACAGAAAATAAAAAATAAATGTAAGATTCACAGACACAAAAGATTTCGCAAAACGCGTTGAAACATCGTAAAGAAATAGATTAAAATGCCATTATGTTGACAAGAGGCTAATTGACTCATATGTGAAACATTCTGCTCATATATTTTATGGGTAGAAACGACACATTTAACAACTGCATATTCATATTAATAGATAAATAATTTATATTACCAATAGCAAGTAAAGACATTCGAGTAAAGAATGATATAAAATACACTAAAGTGTGTATATTGCAATTTCTGGGCCATGGCCTCAACGATTGATTGAATATCACATTAGCGATAGTTGAAACTGTGAGACTTGCAAAACAATGACTCGTTAGTTAATACGTAATCTGTTGATAAACAATGATCTGCTTTTGATCTCCCAGTATAGGCATAAGCAGTGGTAAGTACTGAACTAAATTTAACAATAGTGAATGGAGAATGTTCACTAATTTTGATTATTAGCACTCCATATTCTCTGTCAAAAATAAAAAATACTAGTGAAAAAATTACTTCGATACGTCAATTAGTTTCCGATTTAGAAGTAAAACAAGTTGTAAACGCCCGGTGATGGTGTGACGTCACACCACAACACGCTCAATCTGGCTCACTCAGTCCGCTAGCGATCGCGCGCCCGTGCCGTCGAAATTATAATTAAATACTTTTAAAAATGTCCAATCCAAATACCAGAAAATCATGTGTTGTTCCTTAATGTAAAAATACAACTACCAATTCGCTGGATAAGTTGTTTTTTATAGTTGCAAAGGACGTAAACAAAAAATGGTCAGAGGTGTAAAGCCTTTGGTGTCAGAATTTTCCGTGTTCTTACACAGTACTACATATTATAATAACATATTACAAATCTGCGTAGGAGAAATAGCCTGTTCAGAACTTCTTAGCTTAATAAATTATCGCATCCCATCCAGATCAACACGCTCAAAAGACTTATTTCATATACCAACCGCCAGAACCAATATGGGTCTTCGTGTGCCTCTTCACAGAATGTCTAGTTTTTATAATACCTATATGAATGATCTTGATATGTTTTCTTGTTCCTCTTCGTCTAACAAAATGAATGTAAAAAAATTGCTATTGAACATATAAGAATGTTAATATGTAAAGATTTTGCAAATACGTAGACCTATTTACCTCCGTCTTTATGTACGCATGAAAATATTAATCAACGATTGTCTTTTGTGGTTTTTTCCTTGTCTTTCCTACTGCTGGGTGTTGGCAAAAATAATATTATATGTTCACAGTGAAAACACTATAAGGAGGCATTTTCATGTATTTTTAGTTAAGATTTTTTTTGTTTTATATATCTCTGTCTTTGTCTCTGTATGTTTTCCAATAAAGAAAATAAAATAAAATAAAATAAAAAATATTTTGAGAACATTGCAGCTGTTTTGCGTTATCCTTTGTTTTCTATACAAGTTTTAATATATACTAGACTGTGCTTCTGCTCTGCTCGTATGGGCTAGTATAGGTAGATGGCTAGTAAGATTTTTTCTTGTTTTAAGTTGAGAATGATATGGAGAACTATACTAAAATATAAGTTGGTCGGGGGAAGAATTAAACAAAAACAGGGTATAGTTCCACACAAATTCAAATGTCAGCAGGAAAATGAAGATAAACGTCAGAGATCAGCAGTGCAAAAACGCACTCGTATAGAATATTTTGAGAAACTATTAAAAATAAAGATGAAACTTTGGCATGACTGTTATTTTATTAAACGAATAATAATTACTATTATTGGACTATTAACGAAATTTGCGGACGAAAACCCATCAAAATACTGCGCAAGCTATAACACCTACTACAGCGCTGCCGACTTGATACTAAGCTCAGATACTAAGCGTGGGAGCGCGGCCGCGCGGCGCGTTGTGACGTGACGTCACAAGCGGTCACGTGACTTTAGCGGGACTCGATATTTTTCGAAACTTTGAATGCGTATAAAATCAAAACTACTTGGTATTTTTGAATACGACAAAAACTAGTGTATTTGTATACATACAGGCTTTACTGAGACACAATTTCAAGGGATTTGGCATACCTAGTAACATTCTTCATTACCGTAACTACCGCAGTACTTCAAATAAGCAAGCTTCAAAAGTTTGGCGTTTATACTATCAAAATAATTATCAAGATAACACTTAATTGTATGTAATTATCGCCATAATAAACAAATAACAAATTACAAAAGCTATTAAAAGCGCAGCTATCTTGAAGAAAGATGACTTAATTCATAAATTGGTGTTAATTTGAAGAATGAAAATGATTTTGAACCAATTAATAAAACAAACAAGGAATCTCATGAATGCGGTTAAGTAAATGACCTTACTCATTGATACACGTAATGATTGCGTGTAATAAAAATAGTTCAGTATTGAAATTTTTGTATTCTTTATTCGATTTTGATTAAGGAAGACTTAAGTATGCATTTATTTTTTTCTTTGTTTTTCAATGAATGAAACGAGTAAGCACAAATGTGGTCCGTTTCTGAGTTATAAATAAATATATAGAAATAGCAAGATATTTAAATATGTAGATGAATGTCATGTCACCGAAACATTTGCACTCTCAAGTTTATATTTGCATATGCGTTTCATGACGATATCTTTCATGTTGCAAGCTCATTCTTACCAAAGTATCATGTAGTATAAAAAAAAATCGATAAACTTTGTGCAATCGAGGGGATATTTATGAAATATTGTTTGACAAAATTATATGTATAAACAAACTATTATTTTTATTATATTTTTCGTATTTCTATTTTACGAACAATTTAATGAAAGAAAACGTTTGTAATTGTTAGATTAAAGTTAAAAATATAATTTCTTATTTGTTATTACATATTTTTAAAAACTTCATTACTTACTTTCACGTTTTCATTCGTATTATCACAATTTTAGCGCCTCTTGAAATGTTCTCCTATTTATTAGGTCAATTTTATATAAACTTACTCACATTACATAACTTTATGAAATATGGCGACATAATGTTAATTGGAGAACAGGTTAAAACTTTTAACTGTGTTACACATGTGGGTATCAAGGTCGAGGTTTCTGTGCCGTTATATATTTTCCTATTACACTTAAATACTTACTCCTATGGCGCTGAAACCCCGAAGTGGGTCTTGGCCTGTGAGACGACAACTATTAGGTACATCTTCCCCGGTCCTGAGCGGTCTCTTGCCAATTATTATTGCACGCGCAATATATAAAAGAGTATAGGTAGTAATTGAAACTATTTCTTCTAAAGTATCTACATTCTATACAAATTTCACAATCGTGTGGGATTCGTGAGGTAATTTGACCGTGGCATAGATAGATTTAAAGTCATAAGACCTATAGAACAGGTAAAGCGAAGTATCAACACCCCCAATGGTCACTTTACCTGTTTTTGGAAGTAGAAGTGAATAACGCAATAAGGTAATGTGGCCTACTTAAAACAATAGCATGCAAATCAGTACGGTACAGCCTAAGAGTTGTTTCCAAAAGACTGAGACGTTATTATCTTTTCTCCGATTTTGTTCAATGTGAATAAGTTGTATTAACATTTTATATTATCCCGTCTAATACAAAAACTTAAATTTTACCTACTTTAACCTGAAAATTATGAAAATTTTAATGAAGATACCTACTACATACTTCCAATTAATAGAGGTGCTTTTTGCATTTAAATTAACTTTATAATAATATCATTATAATCTCTGGTAATTGTTTTTTTTTTTATACATGAACACGCAATCATATTTTATTATGATTAAGGCGTGAATCGGGTAGAATGACCTTTTAATACCGAAAATTAACTCTAGTTATAACCGTTTTTCTTCTTAGATTCTTAATGTACATATCTAAAAAAAATGTATATTAAAGTTTCGAATATGATAAAGGGCATGGTTGTTTTAATTTGTTTATTTTACAATCAGGTTTTTTGGAAAAAAATCATGAACTGAGGTCGATTTTTGGACTTTACACCAAAACGCTAAGTCAATATAACGTCAATTATTGTAGTATTTTTACAGTGTGTTTATGAAATTGAAACACAGGGCATGGTTGTTTTAAATTTTGATTTCATACCCAAATATCATTTTAAATAATTTTTATACGTACTTTTACTACGGTAGATTCGCGCCGGTCTCCCGATCCCGCCTTGTAAATCGTCGTCAAGGTCGCTAGCCCCTATTAACGCCTTAAATTGCAATACATATACAGGATGTAATCGTTAAGTGTGCACAGGCGATTTTTCCGTAACTATTACAGAAAACAAAAAACTTTAAACTGATATCGAAAGTACTTTACCTAATGAGTAAAATGGCCGTAATAAATTTTTAAAAATAAAATAAAAGTTTTTTGATATCTGCAATAGTTACGGAATAATCGCTTGTGCACACTTAACGATTACACCCTGTATAAAACGAGATGTGTTTTCATAACCCTCTGTTTTTTATTTATTCTACTAATGTTCACAGTATTTTTCTAGTATCTCTATCAGAAAAGTAATAAATATCTATTTATTCAATAAAAGTCTAATTTAAAGATGAATATCAGTTCTTATGCAGTTTATTTATTTTATATTTACTTATCAAACAAAAGAATTGTTTTTTTCATGGTTCCTGGTGAAGTGACGCTAACTGAAACTTCACATTTAGATTTTTACTCAGGTTTTTAATGCACAAAGTAATTTAACATGCATGTTCTAACTGGATTGATCCCATGACCCATTAAATTATACTTACATCATTTTTAACTACGGTGTACGTTTTGGTAGCGAGACCAATTAGCTAAAGAAATATTTAATATACTTTGGCATTAATATGAAGATATAATTATTTAATTATTTGCAATAAATAAAATCCAGATAGTAATTATTATTTTGATTGACTACCATTGTCTATGTAAATAATCGTAATTTAATTACAACTCATTAGATGTACGCTCGATCGTGTTATAATGGTAGGGATTAATAAGAACTGGTTTTGACTTTTGATCATTATAGATTACAACGTATAATATTCTTAAGGACGTTCAAATCGTATTAACATAATGTTCTAGACGGTCGTTCTTTTAGATTGCGTAACTTTTATATCTAGAACATTTAATCGTCAATATATGTCGTTTAAAATTCATTATTATACCTGCCCGAAGCCTTCATTATTTAATGTATAAACTGGTTGAAAATTCTTTAGTCCGATACCAGCCATCGAGGCTGATGTAAGATAAATTTGTTTGTTTTTAGTTTAACGTGAAACTTTATTTATTCGTGATGGGTGGTAGACGTGAACATGAAAGTGATCGTGATAATAGTGTTAAAAACAATAAAAATGACGCGGATGTGAGCTGTTGGAATTGTTTTAGCTCTGAAGATTCGGACCGTGATATTCCCGAACCGGTCCCCTTGCCAAAAATAAGAGAAGAACAGAGGGAAAAATTAAAGCTTTATTCTTTCTTAGCCGCAGAAATTTCAAAACCTAAAGCGGTTTCGTTAAAACAGAAAATAAGTGAAACCTACGTGGTAAGTAAAAAAATTGATGAAAAAATTGGAAAGAAAACTGACCCTAAAAAATATAAACAAGAAGTTGAAAATAATTTTGGAAATACCTCTACCAGTGAAACTTTTTCAAAGAATACATCGTTTACCGAACAAAAACTTAATGACAAGCCTGTAAGAAGAAAGATAAAGGCAATTTTGGATGATGAAATACCCCAAACATCCCTACAAAGCAAAGAAATATCTTATACAAAACCAACCTTACAAAAACAATATGCTACTGAGGAGCAGTCGGCTGCAAATAAAGTTGGCGTTGCAATTGCGAAAAGTAAAATAAACCAATCTCGTATTGATAGACTATCACAAACACCTCCCGTGCGAAGAGCCAACGATAAGTCCAACGTAAGAGAGGAGGTAACAAGAATTTCAAAACAATTGTCATTTAGCACTCCAAGAGCTCTGGCAGCTTCAACATCAAAGTCTATTGATAATATCAAAGCTATCAAGGAAGCACGGCATATGTCATTGGACGGAGATAATTTCTTGAAATCAAGATTATCTCTAAGAAAATTAAGAGATGACCCTAACGCACCGGTTTCACTTAAACAAATACTTACTACTGATGCAAGTCAAAACAAAAATACCGCAATTACCAACCCGAATAATGATAATGGTGGTCTTTATAAATCTCAGATGGAGACATCAACTCCTAAGGAAAGGAAATTATCTTTTTCTCTAGAACAAGATGTTGATATAAAGTTCCCAAAAAGTGACAATAATTCGAACGCTGATAACGAAGATTTCAAAGAAAAGGCGGATAACGTTAGTTCAAATGGATCAGAATCTGGATACGCAGGGTCTGTGGCTACTGTTCAAGATACGAATGAAAATGATATTTCTGAAAAAATTTCTTCGCTTACCGAAGAAATGAAAAAGTTGAGTGTCAGCGAGTCATTTAAGACGTCCCTTCCAGCACTTAATAAAGTTGAAAAGAAAATTCTAAAAATGCCTTCAACTTCTCTGTCGTCAGATATGAATACTGCTCATAAAAAGTCTTCACCCAAGTCAATCACATGGAGCACTATGACTTTGCCAAATCGATCTTTCAGTGTAGAAGGTATGCTTTTCTATAACGTACACCTATCTGTAAGTTAAAATCTGTCCTTCTATAATAATAATATTATAAAGCTGAAGTTTTTGTTGTTTTGTATGTTTGAACACGCTCATCTCATGAACCACGGGTCCGATTAGAAAAATGATTTCACTGTTAGATACCTCGTCATTTATCTAGGAAGGATCAAGAGCGGAGCCATGCGGGTAAAATCTTGATACACAGCCAGTGATAAATAAAAACAAAGAAAACATCGAATATAGAAAGACTATAATAATTTATGAATGCCGAAATTATGGTGGTTATGCCAATTTTACGCACTCTTACAATCGTGTTTAATTCTGCTATTATTTGTAGGTATACCATAATCACATTATGTTGGTCACTGAATGCTAAAACTGTACTCAGTACATAACAGGAAACAACGGTGCAGGATGTGTGATAAATCGGGGATTTTAAACAATACAATAACAATCACAATTTAGTTTATTTAAATCAGTTGCTAGTGTTTTTTAAACGATGTCGCGTGTAACTTCGTCTCCAGAAACGCGCTATTTGTCTATACAAAATAATACCTCGCCAGCTGCAAATGATTCTGTATCAACTTATTACGAGCCAGTGAATGTATATAGTATAGACGCAAATGATTTAAGTGATAGTAATAAGAAATCATGCATACGTGAGTGCATCGAGTGTTGTTTTCCGTGTTGCAAATCGTCTCCGAAACAAGTCAATGATTCTCTCTTAGATAATCCTAACTCTTCCTTAGTGGGTCATGTTAAAAGAAGTTATTCCCTAAAAAAAGATTATAGCAAATTAGCCGGTAAGCCGGAACCCGAGCTAACGTATACTAGGAATGTTGACAGCGAATCTGTTTCTGTAAAATCTACAACTTTGCTGTTGCTGTCGTCTGAGCAGCATGCAAGTGCACTGAGCTTGGAACCGTACAGTAAGAAAAAACCAAAACGACTCGATAATATCTCTGAAAACCGAGATGACACTAGCAATTTTAGCAGATGCAGCACTCTTAGAACCGGTGAGAAGTCATTCATTAGTGACATTCTGAACTGTCGAGATTCATTTTTAAAATCCCTTGAGTGGTGTGATAACTCTCTTACGAGACGTAAAAAGTGCCGCCACGTAAAGCGCGATGAATGGCTTGAATTACAAAGCGATGGTACCAAGAAATCTGTTTTGATTTCACGGAGCACGCATGATTTGAGTGGATTGTATCTAAAATTATATCACTTGTCTATAAACTTAAAAAAAAACATATTAATGTCATTAAATACCCTTGGTGCATAAATCTGCTGTTATTTTATCTTCTTAATCTTTCCTATGAATAAAATTGTGATAAATTAACTCCATTATTATATTATTGTCACTATTTATGGTAAAATATGCACAATGCACACATATAAACATTTAGGTACAATGTTATATTTGAATATGCATGAAATTCTTTTATTTTATTTGCTCACATAAACTTATCAAATAACATGGAATTTTATAAATAAATTTTCATAAATCTTTTGTTGGTTTGTTGTTAAATATGTTTCTTTAACTGTTGTTTTAAATATGGATATTATTGTTCTAGATGAAGTCTACATGTCTGAAACGCTGTCTCCGGGCCACGCCACCTTGCCCCGACGATCAAGTTCTCCTTTACCGCACGATGCAGACAGAGATAGGTTTTCTCTCAACAGAAGTGGCCTGCAGGTACTGTATTTAATTGCAAACATGTATTTAACACACGTCCTTTATATGAAGTAGGCTTGTGCGCACAAAAAATGAGTTTTGTGGAACACAGCACTGTTTGTATAACTGTATGCGCTATTCGGTATTGTTTTAGAGGCCTCGCGTTGGCTATTGTAAGAAATTAGGGGCAATGTCTTGTTACGACATGGCCTGCGAATAACTGGGTTTGCAAAACATATTCTTAATGTAGATCCGAATGCGTTATGGCTATTTCGAAGGAACAAGTATAGGTGTATTGCAAAACTTCACATTTACACTATCTACACTAATATTATAAAGAAGATTGATGAAGAGAAGGCTCCGAAAGTACTAGTCTTTTCGTTAACCATTCGAACCACCTAACATAACCACCAATGTAACGAAATGTTCGTGATCGTGTGTGAAACCGCGCGGCACAGCTAGCGAATTCTATGTACCAATCAATCACACTGCTTTATTATTGTGTATGTACTTTGTTTTATCGTTAATTGCAGTTCCATGTTTATCGTACTCTGATTAAAGTATCAAATTTAATTAACAGCTTTTAACTAGATTTTAACGTATTTTTAAATATAACAAAATATTTATTTATAACGTATATTTAATACAACAATAGATTAATTAAGTTAAAATGAGAATACTGTTAATAATAATTAATCGTTGTACAGATTTAATATTTAAGTAACAATTCGGTTTAATAAATTACTTTCAACTTCGATCTTTAGATATGCATATTTCTTCAAGGTCTATATATTTATTAAAACCGGATTTTATATAACGTTGTTTATCTGCACATGATTGAAATATTACACCCACATTACATAAAGACTAAACTTAAAGTAATCTGCGGCGTAGATCTTATAGATAAGCTTTAAGAAATGATTGTATCCATTGATTTCTTATCTGTTTTAAAACGTGTTAAAAAACAACTTTTAAAAACTAAAAATTAAATCTCTCTTATCGATCGTTTGCATATACAGGGTGTCCCACTATTGGTATACTAAGCGCGAAGAGACTTGTAGTTTAGCATACACTGATCACGTAAAAAATACTTAAACAACAAAATTACATCAAAAATTTTTTGCTCAATTTTTCCTAAAAATCCATGTTTTCTTCTCTAGCTTCGCGCAGCCGGCATATACCGCTTTGCTAATGTGAGAATTTTGTCTATGAAAACATAATCTTAAACGATAGCTCACGTGCGGGTGGCAAAGTTTGGCGGGTTGCTTGTTATGGGTGTACACATAGAGTTTTAAGAATTCATCTATTTGAAAAAAAATGCGTCTGGAATTTTATTAGTATTTTTTACGAACTCAGCGTATGCAAAACTATAACCTCCTTTGAGCTTAGTATACCAACAGTGGGACACCCTGTATATTTGTGATCCCGATGACTTTAGCAAGCAATAATTAAAACTTCTTTATTGGCACCTTTAAAATACATAATATGTTTCCAATGTCAATCCACAAAAATACGAATAGGTCTTATTAGACTACAGGCCCATGTTGAAAAAATTATGGGTCATTTGACCCACCACCTGACCTATCTAGAATGATATAAGAGCATAAAATGAGCGTACAAAAATGGTGGTCCACAAAGTCGGAATTTATTTTTATTTTTCGACAGTTGCCGGGGTAAATTTGGTCGTTTGATTTTGTACGGCATCTGTGTCATACTATTTCTATACTACTTTTAATCAATTATTCCGCAACGCCGTACAAAAATAATGGAGACAAGGGGAGAAAATCTCTACCTGAACCTTCGAATTCTCATCTGCACTCAGGTGGACAGCTTACAAGTGACGTCATAGTGCTGAATCTTATTATTTTATGCTCTTATATCATTCTAGATAGGTCAGGTGGTGGGTCAAATGACCCATAATTTTTTCAACACGGGCCTGTAGTCTATATCTATAAAATCAATGAAATGTATCTTTATGTGAAATCAAAGTTTATTAATTAAAATATCATCATGTTATTTACAAAGTTTGTTGTTCTTTTCTGGGTCGCTTTTTAATCTTCTACAATCTAAAATAAAATATGTTAATTATACGTGTACATTAGATACTATGTTTATTTTAAAAATATTTGAATATCGTGGGTGCGTAGAATGTGGTATTAAGATATGGATTGTGTATAATCATATGTTAATTTGCCACAAAAACAAAGTTTATACATTAGTTTCCGCCTTCACAAAATAACACCTTGTTTAGATTGCTTAAAATAGATTATTTCATAATATTTTTTTTTTTTGTATTCTTCATACTGCTATACAATAGACCTCTCTCTAATCAGTCTCTAATCCAATAATTTACATTCAATCTAACTATGATGGCTAATTAATACCGCCGCGTCGCTTCGTTCGCAAAATTACATTTATTCATTGTTAGGTTAGAAATTAACGGACTTAACCAAAACATTCAAATTATCGATGATTTATCTAACAAAATATTAAGATGAAAGAAAGATAAAACCATTTATTTTATTTTATAACACACAACTACAAAAAATAACATAATAAATTTATATGTTTTTTATACACACGTATTATGATTATTTAAAATACTCAATTCTGATGATTTAAAATACTCAATTTGTCCTATATATTTTTCCATTCCATTTCGTTTGCAAGTCAAATGGGCGTATATTACGTTGACAAATAAAAAGTGAATGCGGTTTCATGAACTCGACACAATAACACAGATGCGGGTAAGGTGTCGGATTAAATATCGTGTTTACCGCAAATGATATTTTTATTGAACATTTGTTTACATTACGAGCTGTGTGCGCTTGCGTTCTATTCATCGAACGTGGAATAAAAGTTTATCGGTAAACTATAGTTGAACTTTATATTATTACAATTATTGACTTATTGTTAGTGTAGTCAAAAATTATTTTAAATTTTTCGTCTTGTTCGTCGTTCTCAACAAATTTATAAACACTCGAAGGAGGAGACTAGAAAGAAAAAGAAATAGCATCACGCCTCGCACGATTTTTTTTTTCAAACAATAATATTTTGCAGGCGCGTTCCGAGTCCATGGCCTCCGTATACAGTGGAGCCGGGGAGGGAATGCGGGGTTCTGTCACCGTAAGAGGAGAGGTCCAGTTCTCCCTCCTGTATAACTACAGGCTCGGAGCACTGGAGGTCGGAGTGAAGCGCTGCAGAGACCTGGCCCCCGTCGACGTCAAGAGGAACCGGTCTGATCCTTATGTCAAGGTGTGTTATTGTAATGTATTCTAAATGTAAACAAACTGGTTTTTTGGAATGTTATATACTTTTTGTTTTTGGTGTTGAGGTATTTTTAGTCTTGTAAATTAATTAAATTATATCCGTCCGCTCGTAAAAGGTAAAAATCGAATAATTTTATTTTTGTTAAAAGACATTTTCGTTCAGCGGAAAGACCGAAAGAAGAACGGGTTTCTTCTATTCGGAGACTGCTTTCTGAACTGTCCTATTAAATTCCATCTATACTAATATTATAAAGCAAAAGTGTTTGTTTGTTTGAACGCGCTAATCTCCAAGAACTACTGGTCCGATTTGAAAAATTCTTTCGTTGTTGGATAGCCCATTTATTGAGGAAGGCTATAGGCTATATATCATCACGCTAAGACCAACAGAAGCGGAGCCACGTGGGTGAAACCGCGGAGCGCAGCTAGTATGTTATTATTAGTCTAGTTCTAGTAGTATTTAAATATGAATTCATGCAAGATCTATCTATAACTATCTAATGCCATTATTCGGTCATCCAGGTGTACTTGTTACCCGACAAGTCCAAAGCTGGCAAGAGGAAGACGAAGGTGAAGAAGAACACGCTGAACCCCGTGTTCGAGGAGACGCTGAGCTTCTCGCAGCCGCTGGGCACGCTGTCCGCGCGGACACTGTGGCTGAGCGTGTGGCACGCGGACATGTTCGGGCGGAACGACTTCCTGGGCGAGGTGGCGCTGCCGCTGGCGGACGTCGTGTTCGACGAGCCCGCGCCCAAGTGGTACAAGCTGCACGAGCGGGTCAGTGCATTACTATTCTATAGTCCTTTCCAAGTCTTTTCGACATTGACATCTCCAATATATCACAATTTTTGAAGTGAAAACTTCTCTAGCGGCGTTGAGCACTTTTTCTGTAATGGGTATAAAATCTTAAACTCGCGTCAGGACACGTGACCTGATCGAAAAAACGTAAGACGGATACCATTCCAAAATATCAAACATGCTCAACGTTAATAATCAAGTTTTCACTTCTGCCGGCACTCCCGGAGTGCAACCCGTCTTTTTTAAGCCAAACTTTGCTAGGAGAACTATTATTGCTTTATCTTCTGGGCAGTTGATAGATCTATATGGAGATCGGTCGGTGGACAAACTTCGTTCCGAAGATCAAAAGAGTAAGAGTAGTTCAATTCAACAACATTTCAGTAACTGATCAAAGGCACCCTTCAAATAACTATGATCGGCTCGTATCTAAAAATCTATTCGTTCAGAAGGAACAGTTCACTGAGCAACTTATAAAAGGCCGTCTCAAATTATCCTGACCCTACGACTCCAACTATAAAATAAAGCATTTGTTCCCAGACGGATGGTTCAACAACCAACTTATAAAAGGCCGGATCCTTTCAAATTATTTTCCCTTTTCACCTCGTTTAGCAGCCTCGTATAACGCACGCACTTCTCTTCCAGACGAAGCACTTAAACTAGCCACAAATAAAAGACCGGCTGCTATCAAATTATTCTGACTCTACTACAATTATAAAGAGATCGCTTATAGCGATAAGGCCGCCTATTTAACATATTATGATTTTTTTTTCTCTGTTTATTCCTTTTTCTCTTGTGTATGTGTTGAATAAAGTATTTAAATAAATAAATAAAACGAATCCATTGTTCCAGACGGAGCAGTTCGACGAGCAGCAAGGCACGCGCGGGGACCTGATCGTGGGGCTGAAGTTCGAGCCGGAGCGCGGCGCGCGCAAGGGCACTCTGCACGTGCTCGTCAAGGAGGCCAAGAACCTGGTCGCCACGCGCCCCAGTGGACTCGCTGATGTCTTCTGCAAGAGGTAAATAATAATAAATAATAAATAAATAAATAATATTTTATTTCCAGATATTCATGCATATTTGTGTTAGTATACATTATTCTTACAGACTATGTTAGTAATACGTGTTATTAAATTAAATTCCATACAAATTAAAAAAAGTAAAGCAAGGATTTCTTTATTGACGTGATAACGTTTTTAAAATCGTTTTAGTCGGGTGACATGTTCAGAAACTTGTGTCACACCAAAACCTCACGAGCGCGATCGCGGGTATAACGAGAGAGAGACGGACCGATCTCCCGTCTCATCTCGAGCGCTGCCACCAATAAGACGTTATCACGTAAACATCCCGATCTTAAACGTCTACTTTACAAACAACCAATTTTTTTTTACCGATTTATATTTTACATTTCCCAGCTTATTATAATATTGATTGATTAATTTTAAGTGAATGTGCACCTTCTAGATAAATGCTCCAACTTAGGACGCGTTGTCACTTAAAATCAGATGAAATAGCGGCTAAATGTTTACCTATCTATGAATTAAAAAAATCTTATACGTCCCGGGGGGATATCATGATGTCTTAAAGCAGTATTATTTGCCGTGTGGGAAAGTGATAGCGCTAGATGACATATATAGATCTGTCATTTTGCAAATTAAAATTAAAATCAATAAATACTGTTTTAAGCCATATTGGTAAGCATAAAACCAATAGTTTTTTCTGAACTTAGCCATATTAAACATTTTCAGAGGTTAACCTTAAAAGAATGCTCAATCTTCCGAATTAAATATTTAAATATTTTCTTCTATACCTTAATTCAGCTTTAGTTTACTTTGCCCAAATTTTTTTTCTTTATTTAGCTTTTTTCTATCCCAGCAATCTTTGTCTAAACGGATCTATGTGTATTAACGGTAATTTTTGTAACTATGCTGCTAACTTTGCTTTGCTATATGAGATAAAACCATAAAAATATTATTTTTGTCTAAAAGAAAATGGTTATTGAACATGCTTAAGAATTCCAGTTAAATGACCATGAAAATAATACTAGGTTTGTTTTCAAGAACAATTGTACCACGTGTACTCTAGGTTTATTTTATTTCAGAAATATCACGCTTCTTTTCTTTGCTTTCAGCCGCTTTAAAGACAGGATTATTCAGTGCGTACAAAACAACTTGTAAGACAATGATATTATCATTTCTGTACATTCTACAATCGTACTGCTAATAATATTACTAAAGCATTCAGAATGGTGCGTAGTGACTAAGTACATACATATCAATGTAATTACACTTTGTTTGTATCATTTTGTATTCATCAGTGTTGTGTTATACGTTATTGAAATAGTAAATAATGAAAAATATGTAGTTACCCTTTCGACTCTTTCGACCCCTTCGGCTTGACTTCAATCAAAACCATTTATTCAATATACTAGTTCAATATATAAACTAGTGTGTGAAGTCCCATGTCCCCTAGTGGGGTAAGGGGCAGATGCGTTATACATCTATTTCACCGATCAAATTTCTTTAGAGACAAGAAGGTGATCAGCCTTCTGTATCCTGCCAGACCGAGACATTTTTTTCTGGGAAAAAAATGTCTCGGTCTCCGCTGGGAATCGAACCCAGGACCCCTCGGTTCTACGCTCACGCGTCAACCACTATACCAAGGAGGCGGTCAATATAAACTAGTAATATCAGATAAAAAAATGAATAAAAACAAAACGAACGTTCATATAACCCTTTTCATTGTTAATATTGGTACATTGGTAGTTTTTTCGTTAATTATCATGTATGACATAAAATATTTAGCTTGTTGGTTAATGTGAAATATTATTAAGTAAAAATTTCGTTCAACGATTGAGAAAGTAGAATAGGACTTAGTTTTACATAAAAGAGGAAATAAATTGGTGATTTGATGTTTTTCAAAAAGTTTAAACTATACAATTTCAGCCCATCTGAATAGTCTTCATTACTTTGTTTGTGCAGTTTGATTTCATCAGTTATCGTGTTTTAATAACGCCAATTATCCCGTTTTACATGCTTATCATATTATACCATAGCTACCTATTCCCAGAGCACATTCGAGTTGCAAAATTTACATTCGAATTTGGGTAACATCACCTATCTCATAGGCCATAGCTATCTCCTTTCAGTTCGCAGGTTATACACACGAAGGTTCACATGAACAATATACGTGTTTGAGTTTGAATTACATACCCAACAGAAACTTACTCTTAAAGAATAATGTTCGTTTGATTAATTTTTTTATCATAATTTTTTCTACAGCTATCTCCTTCCTGAGCGTGGTCGTCTCGCCAAACAGAAGACGGGTGTAGCACGACGTACACTGAGCCCGCGATGGGAACACACCTTTACTTATCGCGGAGTTACTCTCGATGAGTTAGCTACAAGGGCACTAGAACTCAGTCTATGGGATAGAGATCGTTTGGCTTCGAACGACTTTATGGGCGCTGTGCGACTGTCGCTTGGCACTGGTAAGTTATGATTAGTGTTTAAAGAATGACTGACCGGTTGGCTTAGTTTGTAGTGATCCTGTTTTCCAAGTCCCCACCCGGGGCAAATATTTGTGATGATGTCGTAATGTTTGCTCTGTGTCTGGGTGTTAATTATCTATATACGTATTTATTAAAATTATATATGTATGTTTATCAGCCATCTGGTTTCCATAACACAAGCGAAAGCTTAGTGTGTGAAAATTGTCCTGAAATATTTATTTATTAGTTTTATTTATTTAATGGAAAGTGACAGATATTAATAAGTTAGGTTAGGTTATAACTTACTTTTGACACGCTTTCTGAGCTACAAACCAAGTAAAAATACAACAGTCGATAAAATAAGATAATAAACATAACCTTGTCCCATTCACCTCTGTGGGTATTTATGACATCATTTTAATGACGTCCTTGTGGAATTCATTAAAAACTGTTTTTCGATTTTTATAACAATATGTTAATTTTTATTAACATTTACAGGTACTTATATGGGAGCTAGCGTGAACTGGATGGACAGCGCGGGCAAAGAAGTATCCTTGTGGCAAACTATGATGCAGCGACCGAACTTCTGGGTGGAAGGCTCCTTACCCCTCAGGCCACAACTCAACAACAATTAAGAAATTCTTATAACGTCTCAGTGAAAAATAACGCTTCGTCTTGATACCTACTTAAATAACTTATTTACTAGATGACAATACGCCAGTGTATTTTGCACTTTAGATTTGAAAGTTGGAGATTTCAAAATGGCCGTTAGTTCCCGCCCAATTCCCGCCAAATGATAATGTAATGGCGATGGCGGTAAAAATGTGAAGCAGAAAAATTCTGACTGAAATGATAAATATACATATTTTATTTATTTATAGAAATCTTGTAAATCCCACGTTTTCTACAACGAATTAATTACATTTGTAAAAGCTATATATTTATATTTAAGGACTGTTAGTGTGTGCGTTCGTAGGACCAATTTCATATTATATCGATAAATAAATACTCTTTATAAATGTTGTGTGTTTTAAATACATTATGCGATGTAGTAATACGTGCCAATCTAATAACCTAGGCCAAATTTTCAAACTGAATTGTATATTTTTATATTTTCTCCTACATTCCCGCATTGTGATGCATAAGTTAAAACATAAGATTTGTTTAGGGTAAACTGCCTATAATAATAAGAAAATATTATTTACGCATTTAATTTAGGACTTTAATGTACAAATTTAAGTTAACATGAGTCTTAAGAATCCGCTCATGACTATTGTGATTTAATTAATGTTATTACATTCGTAGTTAATAAGTTCTAAATCCCTCACCTGTGTGTGTGTGTGTGTGAATGTGTGAAAAAGCGTGATAGGATTGTTAAATATGTCGTCCATAAATGTATAATTACTAATAAGAATATTTTTTTAATAAATCTACTTAAAATTAAGTGTCCTTATTTCCATATTTTTTACAAAAATAATGTAAATTAATATTTGAATAAATATTTTTACTATCAATATTGGAGTTTCATTTCCTGTGTTATATCCTGATTAGAATGAATATTAAGAAAGGATTCGACGTTTGAACATGCGATGATTAAAAATAATTATGGTAAGCATAGCTGTTTATTTAAACCATGATATACCGAAAATGATAGCGAATAAATAGCTCACAACGTATCGTCGCTACTGGACACAGTAAAAGAGCCATTTAAACGTAAAATTCGTGTTATGACCAACTAATGTAAAATATGCACACGAGTCACGACGCGGACGTAGTGACAGTCTAGAAAGACCACAGCGCATTATAGAAAATGTGCAAATAAATTTATTGCCACAACTTTTATTATTTGATTAAATCCAAATTCATACAGCCCACCATTACCTAGAATGAAACCACTTTATGGTAGTTAGATAGGTCAAAAAAACGATCATCTAAGTGTCTATCATATACTTTTTTAGTTTTGCTCAAATCACGAGATTAGCGAATTTGGGACTTCTTCTATTATAAAATATTTGGGAACATACGATGATACGAATAATGGATAAAATTTGCCAGGCTGAGTTTTGCCGTTTAGTACAAATTTATTTTCACATAGACGTCGCTCAAAGAGTATTTTATTAAATAATAGACTATCCAAAACTGAGTCATATCATGGTCATATTCAAAATCCCATAGCATCAAAATTTAATCAACTTTAATTTGTAAAAAATTAAAAAACACCTCGGGCCTTACAGCGTACCCGCGGCCAAAGCGCGCGGCTCGCCCTGATTGTACACACCTTTACTTGCTCTGTGGTACACAATACACACCACAGAGCCACCCACACCAGTGTGTTTTCCCTAATTCCCTTCCCCACAGGTTATCAGGAAAGCTTGATTGCATAGGTAACAAGCTTGAATGCAATCAAGCAATACGCAACTGCGTATTTGAACGCTTACGTAGAAAAAATATTGTACATTGTATACATTGAGCTATTATTGTATAATTATTTCATTTTTGTAATCACAATCTACATTTGTACTGTGATTGGTATTTTTGAATGAACTAGCAACGTTTCAGTTAAAATTTATCTTAAAATATAATTATTAGTAAAATATAAGTTCAAAACTCGCAAATAGATTTATTAAAAGATCTAGCGAGTGCTATATTAAAATCTTTTCAGTCTGTCTTTTTGTCTCTGTGCGGCGTAAGTACAAGATGTCATTGATACAGCAAAATTTAAATCTATGGTAAAACGTCAACAGGTACTTCAAAAATATGGGCTTGGTTTTAAATTTTTAGACAGTGTTTGTTGATATTTGAATTAATTGCATTCGATTTTATCTATTTGTATTGAGAACGATTGTTATAATAACACACATTTACATTTCAGTCAAAAACTTTACAGCTTCATTCAACTTAGCACAATTTTCAAACATAACAAAATACAATGAATCTGTTGATACTTGCAGTATGTTTGACTACAATAAAATCAGGTAAATTAAAAGGGTAATTGCCTAAATTTTTTATTTGTATTCTATATAACTGTAATAATATGATTTTTTATTTTAGTTTATTCTATAAATTGTTACCAATGTTCTGGAACCGATTCAAATGACCCATTTCAATGCAATGAATATTTAGATTCCGAATCAAGTTTAGTGCCTACAGATTGTTCGCTAATTCATAACGCGCAGTTTTGTATTAAACATGTAGGAAGATTTGAAGGTACGACCGATACAGTAACGATATTAGCATTGGGCGTACTAACTGTAACTAACAAAACTAATACCTATACTTACCATAGTAGTTAATTATTTTATTAACCATAGTATTAAGAGCAGGTTATTCCATCGAGTGCTACCAATGTAACTCGACAGGGGATATGGAATGTGGGGATGGGCTCATGAATTTGGACGGTGGCATCTTGAGGGCCACACCCTGTGACCAAGTTTACAATGCTCAGTATTGCGTCAAGGAAATAGGTTGATAGTAATTTTATTAACATCACTGGTGCTTTAATTCACCTGTATATAGAAGTGCTATCAACTGAGATTTGGATTATTTGCTTTGTGTCACTTATTATTTGCCTGTTTTTATTTTTATTCGGCCCCTTGCCTTTACTAATTAGTAAAATATAGCAATTTTTTTTCATTTTTCTTCAAAATAGTAAGTGCTGCATTGATTTCATGCTATAAGCGACTTGAAATTGAATAATTAAAATTATGTTGTGAAGGAACTAAATTCTTATATAGCCATAAGCCAAATATCATATAAAGTACTCTGATGAAGATTTTTGAATTCTAAGAACTTATATTCTGCTCTGAATCTTAGCTAAATGGTAAAATACTTACAATTTAATCAAATTAACATTATTTATAATGTGGTGATGGTTTTTCTTTATGTTTTGCATGGTGTTTAATGATTAGGTCTACACAGTTTTTGCACTGGGAATATCAATTTGGCACCTTGCACACAATTTGATTATGTGAGTAAATTTTTATAATATTGTCTTTCATTTTCTAATAATTATAAAATTGATATCCAATTATTAGTTTTTTCATTATTAATGTGTTAATCCAAGTTACCCTCTATATGTGTGCTAAAATTCATTGTAATTGGTTCAGTAGTTTTTGCGTGAAAGAGTAACAAACATCCATACATCCATACAAACTTTCACATTTATAATATTAATAGGATTTTGCAAAAGAGTTATATACTAATGTATGTTTAAAAGGATAGGATTATTTTCGAATATATTTATAACATACACTATAAAATGTAGTATTACTTTTCCTGTGTGTTAACCATTAAATCCTCACAGTACATTAATGAACACAATTATTTTTCAGGTGGAATCGGTACAAAAAGGTTTTGCTCTTCACTGGATTTAGGTAACCAGTGTAAATATGTCCAACAGCCAGGAGACAAACTGGAGTATAGAACATGTATCTACACATGTACTACTGATGGATGTAATAGTGCTATAACTACGAAATTATCAGCTATGTTACTGTTGATAGCTCTTTTTGTATATAAGTGTGTATAATTTGAAAGTAAGGCCTCGTTTCACAGCTTTTGATGAATGTTCCTGATTACCAATTCAACACTTTTTGAGGTATATTCATACTTTATTTCTTTATGATTTATTAACTGATAGATAAGATAATCAGGACATCCAGAAGTTGTGAAACTGGTCTTTTTTAATAATAATGTAAACCAAATTACAAGCCTTACTCAATAGTACTTAATAGTGTTGTTTTGTAAAGTTTTTATTTTATGCAAATAGACATTATAAATATATAATACATCCATTTCAGCATTCCATAATCCGTCCATAGATTAAGAATTTATTATTGTAAGAAAAACTGACTTTTTATATTTTGTTAATAAATATTTTATATCTATTGTTTTGTTTGATTTTCAACATGTTTTAATTATAAGTACATAATAATATATTGTAAAGAAATTGCTTCCTTTGAAAAAAAGTAACTTTCAACCAGTACCTTTTAAATATTATTAAGCCTCAGTTTACGAAGGAGAGAGAAATAGTTATTCAAGATTTAAAATAGGATTGCTATTTACATAGGAATTAGTAGGAAGTAGGAATATAATAAAAATCCAGCCACAAGGTTCGAATATTTATTGAAAATTTGTGCTACACAAGCTTGATATAAAAATACACAATAAATATTAACATCGACTTAGCGAAACTAAACTATCTCAGCTAATATGCTATAATACTTTCAATCGTTTCACTTAAACTTTATCAATGTCTTCATATTGGAATGTTAAAGTGTAGAAATTTCTACCAAATTTATTGTGAATTACAGTACAATCTGGGTACAAAAAATATTTCGTCATTTCTACTGATAAAATCACACTACTGTTTCATTAATTTGTAAGTCCAGATCCACATTTAGTATTGAATAAAACATCCTTCCAACAAATTGCCATTTCAAATGTCATTAAAGGCCACAAAATAAAATTTAATATAATTTTGCTCAAGGCTTGTTAAATCTAGCACCTATTAAAATACTTCTTAAATAATGTCAAAATCTAAAGCTAATGTAGATTATAAAAATGGTTCAGGTAACTTTTTTGTACAATATTTTTTTGAGTTTTCATAAACCATTGAAGAACATTCACAACATAAACTTTCATTGAAATAAAATGCATTGAAGAATACAAGATCGAGAAATATAAAGTATCAAAACCTTAAAATAGATAAAACTACTATCAAAAATGATCATACAATGCTCATACAATGATCATACAACCTAACAAAAATAGTAAACTTAATAATATAAAATAACACAAACAAGTAAAAACGGAAAGTAATTCAGACTAAATCATTGCTAACAATAAATCAAATCGATGAAATTGAAATAAAATACAATTTCGTGCATTCCAAACAGTGCATAAACTTAACTATAGATAAAAAAAACCCTGGAATTGAATTGCACATACATTAAAATTATTGTATGATTTTGTCATGAAATAAAAATGGCCACATATACACAATCACGTCGCATTTCTTTGAATGTCATGAAATTATCACATAGTGCTTCAGTCTAGTTAGCCGAGACAGTTATATAGGCCACGCATTTATTAAAAAATATTGGAATTAATGTTAAAAGTTTTGTGCCCAATCATTTGTAATATTCATTGTTCCTGAACGAATCGGTTTTCGATTCTACTGTGTAAATACGATTTCATACATAATTATTTGTAATACATACATACTAGCCATGAAAGCATTATTAAAACAATCATATAAAAACTACAATCTTCATAATAAATCAATAATCAAAATAATAGAATACAAAATGAATTAAAATAGTCACATTAAAACACATTCACTAACACAACATTAAAAATCACATACATCATAGCAAAGTGAAAAAATCACACATTGTAAAAATAAGGCCTAATAATAATTATTATTCAACTTAAGCCAAGCATAGTTTGTGGCCAGCCACAACACTAAGTGAACGACGAATGCTTAAGCCTAAATAAATGGCTAATGAACCAACTTAAAACTGTTGATATACCTTAAGATCTAAAAAACTAGCGTTTTAGCCCGTTCAATTAAGACTCATATATTGCAGAACATGAGAAATAACGCAAATAAACAGCAATTTAGGATTCACATAATTTGAGTCGACCAATCACAGTCAATATGCATGAAATAAAAGCCATAATGCAAACAGGGGAAACATTTCAAAGGCGTACTAAAGCCGAACATTAAAGAGTAAATCGCGTTTGATTTACAATATTTATTCAGTTTTGTGGAGTCTTAGCTTGCAACATGGCGATATGTTGTTCCAATTCACGCACACGTTGTTGACTGATTTGTAGCTGCCGTTTGACAATGCGCAATTCTTCGCCTTGGCGGTTGAACGCGAGTCGTAACTGAAATATAAATCTTTATTTACTACAATTATTACAATACAACATGTTACAAAATGACCAAATTACGTATTTGTTTGTAATTATCAGTATATTTAATGAATATTTTTATATACCGAATAATAAGTTTCATGTTTGGTAGAAGCGTGTGTGAATGCAATATGTGCGTGCGATGTGTGATCTTCGACGATGTGACTCTTTGTGTGTTTTATATCGTCGGTATGCTACGTCAAAACGTGATTGTCCCTTATGTAAAAACTATAAATTCGCGTGTCTGAATACGATGTCTTTGCTATTTGAATTGTAGATATGGTGCGTATACTACGTGCATGTCGAGTGTAGTCTAATTGTGTGTGCGGTGTATATCTGTACTAACAGTGGCGGCGTAGCATAGGTTGGCACCCGGGGCGACTTTCTATTGAGCACCCTCAAAATAAAACGATAAAATATTAAACGTGTTTACGTGACTTTATTTTGCTAAAATACTCAATGACATTATCAAAATTTACTTTTCTGTCCTTTTCAATGGACAATATGGAGAGATTCCAAAATGATAAAAACCTAAAAAAATCACAGTAGGATGAAACCCGTTAGAAAAGGAGGGGAATATGATAAAAATTAGTACAGTACTAAATGTGTGGTTTGTATCATGTGTATGGTGCGTGTGTTGCGTATATGTACGCACAATATACGTGCTTTCTGTATAAACGTGCGTGTATTCATGTGTATGTAAGTGTATGTATAATAACCATTAATTGTGCATTTCTTTTATTAATGTATTTGATTTATAATATTGTACTTTTAGGATATCATTATTAATTATTACTCATAGTAGTAGTAGATTTTGTAATTTTATATGCCTTAACGAGTAGGATATGGCTGGACTTAATGATTGTCTAACATCGGAATTGTACCCATTTTCATGAAATAAAATATTTTAATTTGAAATTTGAATTGGAACTGCTATGTGTAAGCACATACACGTTATTGCTGTGTGTGTTTATCTGAATGGAAGTGTATAAAAGTGTATGTATGGCATATGTATATATGTACACTAGCGGTCCGCCCCGGCTTCGCCCGTGGTACATATTTCGCAATAAAAGGTAGCCTATGTTCTTTCTCAGGGTCTAAAGACTATCTGTGCCAAACATCAAAATCGGTCCAGTAGTTTCTGAGCCTATTCATTACAATCAATCAAACAAAGTTTTCCTCTTTATAATATCAGGGCGTATTCAGAAAGAAAAGCCTTGTCAGCGCTGGTAACCCGCGCAGGAAAATATATGAACATGCGCCGATAAGCGCTGATCGGCGCCGACAAGTTCCGACAAGCTTCAACAAGCGCTGGTCAGCGCTGGGCGCTGCCATATAAAATTTGTTTAGGTCTGCTTCAACCTGCTTCCTTTGTGTAGAACGAACCAGCGCTGACAAGCGCCGATAAGCGCTTATAAGTTTCAAGCTTTCTTTCTGAATACGCCCTTAGTGTAGATATAAGTGAATGCAAGTGTATGTTTGTACGTGTATATACCTCTTGCTCAGTAGTAAACACGTCTCCCTGACTGATCTGCTTGTAGAGCGGCACGGGCTCATCGCCGGCGGGCTGCTTGCCGAACATTCGCTGTAATTGGTGGAACTTAGCGCTTTGATTCGCGCTCGTTTTCGCCGATTTCTCCGTTACCTGCTGTTTGATGTTTTATTTTATATAGTGGGGTTGTAAACTGAAGTTTAAGCGGTACACGTGGGTGTAGAATATTATTGCGATTTTAGGGAACACTTTGCAGCCTAAAGGAATTTACATCATACCATTCTCCGTATAATATACGAATGGAAATATCTAGCTTCTAATTATTAATCATACATTGTCAAGGAATTCTGTCTTTGGTATCCATATCAAATAAGATAAACAAATACAATTTTTAATACGGGCCACCGACCATAGCCAACGGTGGCCAAGCGACAGTCACTTGACACATTTTTACATATACAGGGTGTAATCGTTAAGTGTGCACAAGCGATTATTCCGTAACTATTTCAGATATCAAAACAACTTTTAACTGATATCGAAAGTAACCTAATGAGTAAAATGGCCATGATAAATTTTTAAAAATAATACGAGAAATATTCAAAAATGTTACATTAAACGCTCCTATACATTTTGAATACATAGCAGATTTTCGAAGTGACGTCCTCATTGTGCAATACAATTAGGAGCTCTATTTACAGTTTCTAAATGAAATTCCCTTCAAAATTGCGAAGTAATTAAAGCAGAAAACAAAAAAAAAACACAGAAAAAGCTAAAATCTTTCATATTAAATGTACATGGGATATTCATATCTCATACTAAATGATGGGAGGGTTTAAAGTTAATTTTTTAGATATATCTCGTTTTATTTTTAAAAATGTATTATGGCCAGTTTACTCATTAGTCATTAGGTTAAGAAATTTCCATATCAGTTTAAAGTTTTTTGTTATCTGTAATAGTTATGGAATAATCGCCTGTGCCTTAACGATTACACCCTGTAGCGACTTAGTTTTTTTTTTTAGTAAAAGCATAGACTAATACACTCAAGAAGACTTACAATCGCCATAGTAAAAAACGTAACTCGTTTCTCAGTTCCCAATTTTGTCGATAGATGTCACTCACAGTAGCATTTGGCATTTTTATAAGCTTTTTTATACGTTTAAGAACTAGATGTCGCCTTAGAGCATTAAGTCGGTTTAATGAAGCTAAGAGATGTCGCTACAAAAAAAATCAATGTGCCAAATAGTATCTTGACGTAAAATATAATACGCAAAAAACGTAAACTATAACATGACTATAACGTAAAATATAATACGTAAAATATAATACGCAAAAAAATATTTTTATTTAAATGTTATTTTTTGCTCTGAATCGCGCAAGCGAAATGTTTTCGTTACAGAGCATATATACAACTTTCCGCCATTAATAATCGGGGCGTTTACGGCCGGCCGGTCGAGTAGACTAGTCTTTCCCTTTTTCGATTGAGGAAATCCACCTCCCTACCTCCACATCATTTTGTTTTAGTTTTAAAGATTTAATAAGCGTAAAATAATACTTTCTTCATTTTTGTATTTTGAGTAAACGTAACACTAATAACGGTTAGTTTGACCAGAGGCGACTCGTGACAAAATTGTATGGGTGTATAATTAAGTATTGAACTAAAGTCTAAAACAAAGAAAATACAGTAGCGTAGTCATTACAAAAAAAAGCACCACAATAAGGGTGCTATTACAGATTTTTAACAAAAAACGCTATTTTACGGTACAATTTTAACTCAAAGCATGAGAACAAAGTAATATCTTAAATCTTCTTATATATAAAAATGAATCGCAAAATGTGTTGGTAAGCGCATAACTCGAGAACGGCTGAACCGATTTCGATAATTCTTTTTTTATTATATTCCTTGAAGTATGAGGATGGTTCTTATGTAGAGAAAACGTAAACATGTACCACGGGCGAAGCCGGGGCGGACCGCTAGTCTTATATATAAA